>LPNX010556643.1:455645-484717 GCA_001517045.1 Pseudotsuga menziesii
CATAACCAATCAAGTGAGGTAAAACAGGTTAAGGATCATTCAAGGAAACTTATTACCTTAAGAAGGTCAAGATCAAAATCAAATCAAGTCAAAGCAACTACTTACACAAATTGCTAACCATGTCAAGTCAAAACCACTTTTGTCATCTTGCCAATATTTTCATTATCAGTCCACTTACAGCACTGTTACACACAATATAATAAAACTATTGTCAAACCAATCTCATCACGGCTTATAGTCAAGCACTATCAAATCAAGCCAGATCAAGAGGCGACTGTCAATCAATTGCTTATTTCAGTGAATACACCAGTCTAAGCACACAGCCAACTTGTCTTGTCAAGGCAAATCACAAACTCAACACTTATAGTAAGTGTACAACAATCTGACTTGTTAAACAAGTTAAGAAAGACCAATTTCTTATAGTCAACTCAGTTAAAATTCAGTCTCTTACAGTCAGAAGAATAAGACAGTTTACAGTTAGACTTAAAAATAAAACAACGGTAGTTACTCCAGTCAAACAAGTATCAAGAATATACAAATTGCAGAGGTATTCTTACTTGATGTTCTTTCAAACTAGGGTTTGAGGATTGATTGACTGTCAAATTAACAATGCCTTTTGCATACCTCGGATGTCTTTAATAATTTGCAAACTTCAGATGTCATAAGGGACAAGTGCACAACTTCGGATCTTCCCAGAGCTAATCAACTTTGACTTGAAAAAACTTGGTTGCCTCAGTTGATTGTAATCACAAGATTCAGAGTAAGAAAATAGACTTTTATCTTTATTGTGATTGCATTGGTGGACGAATGTTAGAGCTCTTGAACTGATGTACAATTCGGATGCCCTACTATGGCTATCTCAGTTCACTTTCAGAGATGATAAGCTTGATGTACAAGTTTGAATACCTAAGCATTTTCCAAAAAAAATCAGACCTCCTGTACATACCCGAATTTCAGACATTTTGTACATAACCGAATTTCAGACATCCTGTACATCCCCGAATTTCAGAGCACCTGTATATACCCGAATTTCAGAGCAAATATTACACTCCACTTTTTATTTGGACGTGTTGAAAGTAGTATATATATATATATATACTTCAACGTGGAGAAAGGATGTGTTAGGAAGCTGGCCGACCTGTCATAAGTTTTTATTTTATTTTTTTTATTTTTCAAATAAAAGTGTGTATGCTGAAAATAACCTCAAGCAGAGCCAACCTAAAAGGATGCTTCCAAAAGACTTTGTGTCGATCTATGACAAGAACGGGTTACTTTGGCTTTCTTAATGCCACGTCAAGTGCCCTTTTAGCTTCTCAAACAAGGGCTTCAAAACAAGTGAGCACCACGTTTGTGCCACGTTGGATCTTATTTACCCCAGTCCCCTTCTTGGAGGGCTTCAAGGACTAATCAAGGTAAACGTGCAATGGGCATCATCATATACTCATCAAAAGCTTGAAAGGGCATCATTATGCAAAGCAAGTACTTCGTCATCATTAACAAGGGCTTCTTTAATCTTTAATGGCATTTTCAAAGTACAAGGACATCGTGAGAACAGCATATCTTATGCAAGTATAATGGCCTCACCTTTGCATCAAGGTTTTCATCATGGTAGTCAGATGTTACCCGATAGGTCTTACTGAGTTCGACTTCAAGTGAGCCGGCAAAGTTTGAACAAGGTTATTTGTTCATGATCAGAGTTCAGAAGTTCATCAGGCCTTCTAGGCCCTTTTTATTTTTTGTACCGCATGTTCACACCCCCTTGGGGGAGTTGTAATAAAGTGTGCTAGCATATAAATTTGTGAAGAGTTGGGCTTTCTAACACTTAAACATCAATTTGATTATTCCAACATGTTTTTCCCCTTGTCAATTTTGCAATGCTGAATAAGCGATGTATAATTTTCGAGTTTTTCACCACTCCTCCAAAAAGTTGGAATGGTCGTCTTGGTGGTTAGGCCTAGGGAGGTTATTACAACTCACGTGCCAATGTATATGAACATGCTAGGCATTGTTTTTGAGTCATATGGACATCTGCTAGGTCCCCCTAGAGTTTCGTCTGATTCCGAGAAAAGTAATTTTTTCCATTTTTTAAGCCACTTTTTAATGGTTTAATTAAAAAAATTCAAAATGTAATAAAAGTCACATTCGGAGTCCCTTTTTTGTGTGGGGATGCTCGTTTTCACACTCAGAGCGTCCATTTTACCCTAGGGATAACTTTTCATATGATTCAGACGGCCAGAACACCCCATCGAGCATTATTCAGCTAAAGGAGCACTGTTTTCACGTTTTAATGCTAAAGGTGCATCATTTTGGCACCAAAGTCAAAAATTTTAATAAGTCAAAAGTCAATTGTTAAGTGGGGAAATGTCATGCCATGCGACCTTCTTTAACCTTATAAGCACTTTAAACTTTGGTTAAAAACTCATAGCATGGAGTGTGTTTATGAGGGTCATGTCAACCCTACTCACGCTAGCTTAAAGCTCGCACATAAGGTGGGAGGAGGGGTGGACCTCTTTCAACGTGGTTTATTTGCTTCAAGATTAAAACTCTGGTTTATTTTCTTTGATGGCTAGCGAATACCAATATGGATGACATCACCCTCTTCACGTCAACTTAAAACTCGCGCATGTGGATAGATTGACGCCAACCTCATTGCATGGTGAGTGGTTGGTTTGTTGTGTTGGCAATTGATGAAGAGTTGGGTGAGTTAGTTAAGAGAGGTGTCATTCATCTCTTTAGTTCCTCTTCACTTCAACTCAGTTTAACTCAGTTCAACTCAGATACACTCCAAGTCTATCTTCAGTGTAGGTAGCACCCCCCTTGGGTCTCTCTTGGCTATTTAAGCAAGGTCCATTCACTCTCTTTAGCATGAAGTGTATGGAACCTCTGCTCTTATTTGTAATATGTTGAATATTTTATGTGAATAAAGATTGCCTTTGGAGGTCATATTGTGGATTGTTGTTCCAGCTGGATGGTGCTATGCTTGAATGGTTGAGGTAACTATAGAGTTTTAAATCTTGCATTTTGTTTAATAACAAATTGAAGGGTTGGCCTAATGATTAATCTTAATCAATAGGATGAGCATTGTTGTTTCAACTCATAGTGAAAATTCCATTTTGTCAAATTCAAGATTTTGCATATTTACTTGTTTGTGAGAATGATCTCTTCATTCACATTTTGGATTTCACTAACCCTTTAACAAGTTTATGCAAGTGCAAGTTCTTGAGTATATAGTTGTCATTGATGTCAAAGGTGTTCACGAAGGACAAAGGAATAACCAGTGGATATGATGGCAGGACAAACTCAGCGAAAGACTAAGGTAGTGATGGCATGGCATGGCATAGTGGAGGATGTGGCATGACACATATGATGACATGGAATATGATGGTGATCGCATGGCATGGCATAGTTGAGGATGTGGCATGACACATATGATGACATGGAATATGATGGTGTCCTAATGATGATGTCATAAACGTTCATTTATAACAAATGCAATGGATGAGATGGATATGGATGATAAGACAGCATGAATAACTGATTTGAAGACTTCCAAAACAGTGTCAACAGTATGATGTAAACAATGGTTAATGAAACAAAGAACAGAGGTCGAGTGAAAGTAGAGATGCAATATGAATGACAAAGCTAGTTAGACAAATGCAGAGTGAAACTGCAGAAGAGTGAAATGAACGGGAGATAAAGTAAATGTAAACAATTGAAGAACATAGAAACTATATCTGCGAGAATGTTTATAAATTCCGTATAATCGGCAGCATGATGAAATTCTCTCTGTATATAAGTATTCAAAACTATCAGAAACAGTCGCAAAGGATTTCCGCAAAGAAATCGTGCAGATCCACAAAGTCATTGTGAGATCCACGTTTGATCTGAAATCGACGGTGCGGAAGCATCCTAGACGAGATCCGACGGTTAAGGATCAGTTCCGCGAAAGATAAGCGAAACGATGAAGTTCAGCAATCCAGAAGATCGGACAGCTGAGATTAGTTCCGCTAAAAAGAGATCGACGGTGCGGAAGGAAAATGCGGAAAGGGAATTGCGGAAATAACGTTTAAAGATTCTATGAACCCGCAACCCGCAATCCGGAAGATCGGACAGCTGAGATTAGTTCCGCTAAAAAGAGATCGACAGTGCGGAAGAAAAATGCGGAAAGGCAATTGCGGAAATAACGTTTAAAGATTCAATGAACCCGCAACTCGCAATCCGGAAGAAAAATTGCGGAAAGAAGCTTGCGAAAAGGAGCTTGCGGAAAGAAGCTTGCGGAAAGGAGCTTGTGGAAAGTTGAGATACGATTTGAAGAAAAGTTAAAAATCCGCATCTTACCTCAAATCAACGATCAAGAAAACTCCTGACGAAGATCAACGACGAGGAAACCATGGTGCAGACATACGATTTCGAGGAGGAAATTTGTGTGCTAGATCGACGGACCGAAGAGTCTCAAAATTAGATCAACGGCCTAGATTGATTATGGAGAAGGAGATTGCAGAAGCACCATAAAACGTTAAGACAAGCTGCGGAAATGAATTCTGAGGTGCTGAATGAATGAAAGGGTGCGGAAGAATTTTTTGGTTCGATATTTACATGTAGTAAAGATTTCCTGCAATCCTTCCAAGTGATGCCCGCAAGTATGAAGGGATTATACGCCATTATTGGAAGAGTATCTAATAGTTTTAATTTTAATAATTACATGTTCATAAACAGAATTATGATAACTGTGATTATCAGATTTGAAAGGGCATGTTCGTGAAATGGTGTGTTTCCAAAACAATACGTTCGCAGGGAAACATGAAGGTACTTATACGCAGAAGTTTGAGTGAGAGAAAGTGTTTCGAGGTCTAGATCAGAAAATCAGAACAGAGACCAGTGTGTGTAACAAAGAATGGAGGGAAAAGAAATTTAGTATATTACAAAAAACATATTAGGGTGGCAGGGTGGCGCTAGGGCAGGCAATAGGCCTGCAGGGAGTTGTTTCCTCCTTCCAGCAGAAGCTAGTAAATAGGGTGTAGGAGCATACTGTTAGTGGTAGCTGACAAAACAGGGTGTCGTAGCATCCATTCAGTAGCAGCTGATAAACCAGGGGGTCGTAGCCTCCTTCTAGTGGTAGCTGGTAAAGAGGATGTCGTAGCATCCTTTCAATTAAGGCTGATAAACCAGGGGATCTTAGCCTCCTTTCAGTGGTAGCTGGTAAATAGGGTGTCGTAGCATCCTTCCAGTAGTTGCTGGTAAATAGGGTGTAATACCATCCTTGTCTGTAGCAGCAAGAAAAACTATTTGTAAATAACAATTTTGCAATAATAGGACGTATTGATGGCTAATGGGCTTCCACGTTAAAATTGTCTTATGTGTATTCTTGTTGTTATGTGTTTTTAATCACAGATTTTAAAAGTGGTTTAATTAGTAAAAAGATAACAATACTGATTCACACTCCCCCCCTCTCAGTATTGACCAATAAACCAACACAAGTGTCTTTCAGGTTTCTCTTGGGTGGATTTGAAGGAGATCTAGTTTGTTTCTCCTACTCTCTGCTCACCTTTCAAGAAACATTGTCCTCTTGAAGCATTTCAACCGATCTTCAATTGCTTAATCTTTTCACCAGGGCTCCTAACCTTCTTCCTTTAAAAATTAAAACTTCTCATTCAATTTCTTGGTTACTCGTTCTCAAAATGCTTTAGATCTATTCAAGTTAAAAAAGAAGATTTATCATAGATCTAATTTGCTTTAAAGGGTTTAAGATTCTATTTTCTTAAAATTCATATTTTTTCCCTAGATCTAGCATTTCTAGCTTTCTTTATGCAAGCCTCTTTTATTGTAAAATTTTAAGGCTTGAGATAAAGCTAGTTTCTTTGATTTAAAAGTTTTATTTAGCAAATCAAGTGTTTTTTTATTGGCTTCCCCAAGGCAAGCCAAGATCCCAAGGAAAGCTAGTTTTCCTTGGTTATTTTATTACTTTCTTCTTGTAGTTTAATTTAGCAGTTTTTCACTAAGTTTTTGTGGGTTGTCCAAAGACACCTTCAAAGTGTTTATGGGCACTTTAAACGAATATATGCTTGTTGGTTTTTATCAGGTACCCCAAAAAAGAGAAGGAAACTTTGCCTGAATTTCCATTTTTGGGCCATCCGGACCTTCCCAGGGGTTCCCCTTACTTCCGATTTTCTTCTCCTCACTTTTTCTAATCCTTTGGACCCTAGATAACAAGGACCAAAGAGCACTTCTCGTAAAGATTGTAACTGTGATTAATAAAGATATCTCGAGTAGGCTCTTTTGAGCCCACTCCCCATCCCCTCAGGGGAGAGTCGCTACTTTTTTTATTTTTTATTATTGTCCTGTTTTTCTTTAGTTTAGGATAGTATACTTTTATAAATTTTATATCACTACATATCTTGCTTTTCATCTAAGTAATACTAATACTTACCCAAGAACTCCCACGATTTCCCGAGTTACCCAAAAGGGGAAAGAGATGTGTCGTAGGATTAATTAGACAAATTGTTCTTGGTAAGATTAATCTATGTTACCAAAAACATCTAGGAAGGGGAGGGGAAACATCGTTCCCCGTTTCGGAAACTGAAACTGAGGGGATACGGCTTGGAAACGCCACTGAAACGTTTCCAATCCGTATTCAAAAATCAGAAACGTTTCCTGGTCGTTTCCAGAGTTTCCAGCCGTTTCCTGAAACGTTTCCAATAGTTTCCTGGTTTTCTAAAACGTTTCAGCTACTACAAGGCAGGTTTTTTTACTAGAAAGAGTGATTTTTTGACATGGAATAAACAAATAAATAACCCCAAAGGCAAACTATAAAACACTAACCATAAATTGAACCTCAAAACTTAAATATAAAGCCTCAAAGCTTATAAATCAAGAGCAAAACCTTAATCCTAAACTGGTGAATGGTAATTTGACATTTTATGTCTCATTGATTTTGTGTCATTGTAATTTTCCAAAATTGATAGAGGCTTACTGTTGGTTCAAAAAATCATTGAGCTGTGCACATTTTATTGTATCAAATTCTTGTCTACTATAGTGTTAGTTTCACAACCTAGTGTAGAAGTACAATGACTTTTTCTCCAGGTTTTTAGCCAATTCCTAACAACTTCATTTTAAATAAACCCCAATGACTTCCATATGTGATAAAACAACTTTCATATCAAAATTGATAAAATGGTCGCTTTAGCCATACAAAATAGTGTACTAATTTATGAAGGGTTACATAAACCAACACATATTTCCAATAATCTTCCAACAAACTTCAGTTTTCTTCTTTTCCTTTTTGAATTAGTATGAACCCTTGACCTATGGCCTTATTTACTCCATTGCTAGTACACTCATATCCCTATCCTTATGTTGTGTAGAGAATTATGATGGTGCATCGTTTAGCCAGTTCTCCATATGATATGCAAGGGATATTTTAATCTTATTTCAAGCATTTTTATTAGGATAAACCATACAACGTAAAGAACATATCCAAGGAAACTCATTAGTGTCTAGAGATAGTATTATGGCATAGAGTGCAATATTGCAAGTCATCATAGTCACACCTAAGTTGTACTAAAACATGAGCTCACTTATTTATACTTGAGTGCTTAATTAATCCCCTTAAAAGATGGTTGATTATGTCAAATTTGAATATCCAAGTCGATTGCAAATCATAGACCATCATGTGAATTTAGGACCTTTATGAGCCAGTCGGTTAGTCACTTTTTGAACCAGTTGGTTGGTCAATTGACTCACTTGCCTAGTTGATTGTCTTGTCAGTGAGTGGACCAACCCAAATACAATATAGTTGAGTCTATGGCTTACATAAAAAATTGTGTTTAATCACAAATTTTAACACTTTTATAGAGGTGCAATCAGTGTAATATTTGTTGAATGGTAACATTTGGCTACACCCATCAAGTAATTTTAGGGTTTGAAATCGATGTTTAGAAGTAGTTGACATGTTCTTGTTTAAATACTTTCCAGTGGGTGACTTATCTATGGCACTTGAGATAGAAGAATATTGTTTAAGACAATATTTGAGTTTGCTAATATTAATTATTATAAATGACATGACTACCTTTAAATCTAATTGATGAATGGTAATCTAAAGTATGTATGTCTTGTGGCCTTTTTGATACACACACACACACACACACACACACACACACACACACACATATATATAAGTCTGTTGGCGTTTCCTTCCCGTACAGTATCCGACCTTTTTCAAAATTTGTCGTATCTGTTTTCCTCCCCGTATCCGTATCCATTCTCGTATCCGTTTCAATGCAACTTATGGATTAATTAGACAAATTGTTCTTTCTTTTAGTATTTATGTTTTATGTTACTTCGCATGTTAAAATTTACACCCCTTGCTCTCCCAACTAGGGCTTTTAGCCTAAAAGAGATTCTTGGGGATTTAATTAAAACACACGACAATTGATAAAATCCTTAAAATTTACATAGGCTCTGTTGGGTATGCTCTACACCACTACGGTTCGACCGATCAGTTGGTCACATCAAAAGCAGTGTGGGTGACTCGTATAATTAGTTTCACATTCTTAATTACCCTCCCCGGCGAAAATTTAACGCCTCGATTTGATCTGTTCTGGTGGAAAAACTCACAAAGGAAGCAGAAACAACTAGGCAGTGACCTCAAGACACCGTTAGGATACACTCTTCTTGGTGTAGTGTTGGACACGTCTCAAAGACTCTGACCCAGCCAACATGTTCCTTGTGTGAAGCCGCATCGGTTAAGGGTTTTGGACATAATCCTCATACCTTTCGGTTTATTTGGAGTTCCCTACCCCCTTAATTTAATCAACTCGTCTGCAATATTAATCTAAAACTGACCAAGAGCACTTGCAACACATCCAAGCAACACAACAACTCTCTTTTATCTCTGGACTTCATTTTTGGCACTGGTTTTTACATTATACATTATTTGCTTCTATGTGCTTTATCTATCATGTGTTGATTTATAGGTTGCGTTTAAACATTTTTTGTTGCAATATCTTGTTCAAGTGTTTATTTTCATCAGAAATCCTAAGTAACTCAATCATCATCACACTAAGCTTTAACAGCCTTAGAAACTAATAGGGTCTACCCCGCTTGGTTTCGATTAGGAGTTGTCCTAAACAGAGGAGTCAAGAACAAGGTGACATCCTTGACTCAAGACTTGCCCCCAAGGACACAACATGTTGAAAATTTCTGCCACGTTCCCCCCCCCCGAGTGTGTGAAAGGCGGCAACAGTAACCAAGAGTAAGGTCCTCAAATGATACAAGTGCTTCAAAGCTACTTCAACAAGGTTATGGGCTTATGAGCAAGGACTTCATCAAGTTCAAGTAAGAGCACTGCATGTGTGTGGGTTCCATGACCCAAAAACATTATCATCAACGATATGGACAAAGCTTTATCATGTACAAGAGTGTAAGCACGCAAATCAACAGTGTATGGGCTCCAAGGACAAAACTACCACAACAACAACCAATCAAGAGACCACAATGTTGAGTTATGGTGTAACTCGGGATGTCCTCCATGCAGACTGCATAGCATGGGGGCACTTATCAAGTCAGGCAAGGGGGTAGAGTGTGAGATGCACTCTGCCACACTACATGGGTCCACCAGTGGAGACATGCAATGTATCTAGTCACTTTTTCCAGTTACATGCAAAAATGCATGCAATTTTGCATGCAATTTGATTTTTGGAACCAAAAGTGAAATTAGGGTTTGGTGACCTAGTTTCAAGTTGACTTATAAAAAGGCACTGAGGGTGCTGAAGTCATGATCTTTTGTGCGCATCAGGAGATTAGAGCAACTGTGATTAGGAGTTGACCAAAGGAGGACATACCATCTGAGATAGTTGGGGACGTATTCCAGAGAGCAGTGAGGAATCATATTCTCAGAGAGTGAGGAGATCCATCATCAGGGCAGGGAGAGAGAGTCTCCACTGAGCATCTTCAGAGACTGAAGAACAGCAACAGAGTGACCAGATCGTGGACGACGTGAGCAACAACACGTCACACATGTGGGACGTGAAGGAGCTGCTGCACATCTGCTAAGGGGGCAGAGAGGGCCCAGAGTCTTGTGGGTTTTCCTCGGTGACTGACGAAAGACCTTATGTGATCAGTCAGAGTCAGACTGATAGCAAATCAGTTGAGTTGTGCCTCTGAGGAGTGAGGAGACAGTTGTACAGCTGGGCACGTTTTTCAGTGCTGGAGGACATTTTCCTATTTCTGAAAATCGCTCCCAGGAGGAATCGATGAGGAATCGCAATTCCTCCCAGAGCATAAAACGAGAGCGATTTGTCAAGGGCAGGAGCGATTCACCACAGCTTAGCTCTCAGTATCATCTTTGGACGATGCAGGATTCTTAGTAGTATTTCAGAGACAGTTGATATTAACTTACCCCATGGAAGCTAACCCAATGCAAATGGACCACAGGATTGATTGAGAGTATGTGGTTCAGGGAAGACCTACTTCAGGTACAACTGGGTGGTTGTCAAAGTCCTCATCGAACTCTAAGATGGAGTTAAAGCAAAAAGCTCCCAGTTTGGATGATCCTTTGGACAATTGGTCCATTGAGCAGAGATATGAGCACGATACTCATTCGAGTACCACCCAGAGATTGAGTTGGTATGAGATGACGAAGATGGACTTAGCTTTGGAGCGAGCTAAATCATTATCTTTTTGGTGCATCAGGAGATCAGAGCAGCTATGAGTAGCAATTGACTAAAGGAGGATGTACCATCTGAGATAACTAGGGACGTATTCCAGAGAGCAGTGAGGGATCAGATTCTCAGAGAGTGACGAGATCCATCATCAGGGCAAGGAGAGAGAGAGACTCCATTGAGCATCTTCAGAGACTGATTGCAGCAACAGCAACAGAGTGACCGGATCGTGGAGGACGTGAGCAGCAACACGTCACACGTGTGGGACGTGAGGGAGCTGTTTCACAGCTGCCGAGGGGCAAGAGATGGCCCAGAGTCTTGTGGGTTTTCCTCAGTGACTGAGGAAAGACCTTTTGTGATTAGTCAGAGTCAGACTGATAGCAGATCAGTTAAGTTGTAACTCTTAGGAGTGAGGACACAACTTTACAGCAGGGGCACGTTTTTCAGTGCTAGAGGACATTTTCCTACTTTCAGATCCGAGCAGAGCAGATAGCTGAGAGAGCATTCTTCAGAGAACTAGATAGAGAGTACAGTGTTCAGTGACTGACAGAGCTTGAGTTGAGAAAATCCATCGTGAGGGTATGCTGCTGGGGGGGCGCTTTGTCCAAGGGTAGCAGTTGGAGCTACTACAGATCTTGGACTTTGGCCCTTCAGGTTCATCCACTTGGATCTAAACTCATTCTGTACTTCTTCTATCTTTATTTATTTGCTCTAGGCTCAAGAAAGTAGAAAGCCCCTCAATTTGTTGGTTTTTCCCATTGGGGTTTCCAGGGTGAAGTTCCATGTCCCATGTGATTGCCTGACTGAGTAAGGATTTTCTCGTGCTGCAAGTTCTAAATAGTTTGAAGTAGTGTTCAGATTGATTTACTGAATATTCCTGCTAGTGTTATTATCATGACTTCTCAGAGCGAGTGGAGACCTCTGAGATAAATTTACATGGTATCAAAGCCTCGTTAGAGGTCAGAAGAGGGCAATCACTTTCAAATCTACAGAGAGGGTGACCAGATCTACCAAATCTGAAGAGTGGGGTTCAGATCTGTGACTATAGAGGTTAGATCTATCAGATCGGGAGTGTTGGATTCTAGATCTGAAACAGATCTAGCCAGTGTCAGCAGATAGAGATCAGATCTACCCAGATCCACGGTGCAGGTGTCAGATCTGAGCTGGTAGAGGTCAAATCTATCAGATCAGATTATTGGGTTTTAGATCTGAGATTGATCTAGTGTGTTTCAGCAGGATAGAGATCAAATTTACCCATATATGAGTTGGTGGAAATCAGATCTTTCTGTTGGGCAATAGATCTAAGATAGATCTTATAGATCTTGCCGTGTAAGGGCCAGATATGAGTTTTTACTCTTGTTTTTTACAGTTAATTTTATGATTGAGGTTGACCAGGGTGATGGCCAGCAGTTTACGTGTGGAGTATCGATTGGATGTGGCCTCGAACTTCAGTGCATGGAAGGCCAGAGTTATGTTATTTCTAAAAGAAAGTGAGTTGTGGGACATTGTGGAGAGCACAGTTGCAAATCCTGTAACTATTCCTTCAGATGCTACAGCAAAGGCAGCTTATGAAAAGAAGAACATTAACGCTCAGAGGATTCTTCTAGATGCTATTAAAGACCACGCCATCCTACACATCTCAGAAAAAAGCAATGCTTATGAGATGTGAGATGCTTTGAGGAAACTATACCAAAGCTCTAATGAGAATAGAAAGATGGTGCTTCGTGAGAAACTGAAGAGCATCAAGATGGTCAAGGATGAGGAGATGGTCACCTATCTGACTCATATAACTCAAGTTAGAGACAAGTTGGTCGCTGTGGGGGAGAAAGTGGAGGATGGAGAGTTAGTTCCACAAGCTCTGAATGGTGTGACTAAATCATGGGCAATATTTGTCGAATCTATTATTGCCAGAGAAAACCTCCCCAAGTGGGATTGCCTGTGGGATGATTTCACACAAGAGGAGACCCGAAGAGGGTACATTCAGGGGTCTTCTTTTACAGCACCAGAAGAGGAAGATGTGGCACTTGCTGCGAAGGGCAAGTAGAAGTTCAAGAGAGGTGAGCAGAAGAAAGACCTAAGTAAGGTCAGATGTTTTGCATGCAATGAGTGCGGGCATTATGCAGGTAAATTCCCTCATAAAAAGAAGAAAAAGGAGAAGAGGGATGAGCAGGTAGCAGCAGCTGAAGAGGTGGATGAGTTCACCAACAGATTTGAGAGGGAGTTCTCACTTGCCTCTTTCGTTCAGGGTCATGAGAGTGATCAACCTGAGGTGCAGAATGATTGAGAGATGGCGTGTGGACTGCAAGCAGTGCAGTCATATGACTGGAATGCAAGAAGCATTCATATTCCTTCAGGATACTCCTGGGAAGACCTTCAAAGATTATCATGACATAGAACATGTGATTCGAGGAGTAGGAAGAGTCAGGTTCCTACTAGATTGTGGGGAACTCTTAGAGGTGGTCGGAGTTCTTTACAGTCTAGGACTGCGAGTGAGCATACTCCTAGTATCATCTTTCGATGATGCAGGATTCTCTGTAGTATTTCAGAGAGAGTTGATATTTAAGAGGGTCACAATAAAGCAACCCACATACCCACAAGATACGGTGAACCATAAAACGTGGACAAACAACTCCTTTAAAGGACCAGTAAACTTTTCTCTCTCTCAAGGTACATAGTATTATATATATTTTGTCATCACTATATAAGGGGAAGATCCAAACGGATGGTACGATCGTTTTTTCCTTAACACTGCTTCTAAGGGTTAGGTACTAGGGACATCATCAAAGGGTTGTCAGTCCCTTGAGAAGCAACCTAGCAATAACCGAATAGGAGAGGGAACATCATTATCTTCCATTCTTGACCAATGGCTTTCAACTCTAGGCTGAGTTTCAATCTCACACTGAATCATGTTGATCAACCCTGGACCCTAACCTGGTCCTCCATTCTCTTGAAGAACGGTTCTCAGTATTAAGTTGAGTTTCAGTCTCACACTGAAAATTGATCAACTATCTGCAGGACTTTCTTAGACATCGCGTCCTTGGTCCCACACCAGAATATGTCTCTGCCTCCATCTACAGGTTCTACTTGGACATCGCGTCCCTGGTCCTAGACGAAAATACCCTAGAGGCACATAGAGGCACTAGCCACATGCTAGGGGCTTTGCCATGGCATCCACCTGCTTGGTCTCATACCAAGAACCCCAGGAGACTATTGGAGGTTCCTAGGGTACCTTCTAGGGTCTCATTCTTCCCTAATCAACTCACTATAGTACTATCCTCTTGAGAATGAGTCTCGCAGTTGCACTAACATTAACACTATTTGCATCTGATGATGCGACGAAGAAGAAGGATTTGGATTCTCTCAGTTGAGGCCCAATCTGACTCAAGTAAAGATGGTCCCCAAATCTCTTATCCGTATATAACAATGGGATGGATCAAGGTGTCCATAAGGCTCAGCTTGGACGAGATGTCCTAGAAGTGATGTCGAAAACATTGTCTCTCAAGATGGGCTAAGGATCCATATCCCTTGTTGATTCGAAGTTGAAGAGTAGGTCGCAAACTGAAGCGGGGACCTGAGAACTGCACCCCCAAGTAAGTATAGGTGTTGGTAATCTTGACCTCCTCCCCTTTGAATAGGAAGTGGAAGCTTGAGGTTTTCTTCCAATCAGATCATTGAAAGAGAGACAAGCACAGCAAAACAAAAGTACACAAAGATTTCTCCTCTAGGAAACCCTTTAAGGGAAGAAAACCCAACAAAATTCTTCAGTATAGATTCGTCAGTGAGTACAATGCCTTCTAGTACAATCCAAGAGCTAAAGACTCTTCCACACGAAGATCCTGAGAATAAGATAAGATAGAAAACCCAAGAATACGATGTCTTCACAAAGCAGCTACTCTTCTCACAAGCGAGCTTCTTCTTCTTCTCTCACTAGCGAACTTGCTTGAGTGAGTGATGTGTCAAAATAAAAGGTGTTCCCTCTCTATTTATACTTGTTTATCAAGTGACTTTTCCCCTATGGGGCAGACTTCTCTAACTGCCAGGGCCGACTTCACTGGGGTGCAATAAAATATGGTCTTTCTGGATTCTTTTGGGCCAACCCAACTAATAGAGTTTACATTGATTCTTTCAAGGTTCTTTACATGATTGATTACAATAATAATATACCGAAAGGAAGTACAATAATAATACAACAATGACACATCAATAATACAAGAAGAATATCTTCCGAAGTTGCACAATCTTCAACATGTGTGTACCACCCAAAGTACCAACCAATGCTTCCGCATAACTTGCATACCTTGATGCACTGACAGAATCGACATCTTCTCCAAATGAATGTCTGTGCCCACTAAGCATAGAACGACCACAAATCCTCAGCAAAGGATGTTCAGGACTGCAAAAACAAATTGCATACAATTAGATACAAATAAACTTCAGATCAATCAAAACAGGCTTTGATATTATCTGTGTATTTGTAACAACATCTAAACAACTTGTTTCAAATAAGCTTAACTCCCAACAGCATCTTCGGTACAGACAGTTCAAATCTAAAGTGAAATTTAGCAGCTATATGCGATCTTTGTTTCTTTGGTTAATTTTCAATCTAAATTGCACACATAGAATACAATCATTTACCAGTTATAAAAATCCATGTGTGCACTATTATGCTGGTAGAAGATATTTAAATTTAGATTTAAATATAAATGTCCACTAGTGATGACAATTGGCAAATGGGACTATAAAAGTACAACGATGAATGATTATTGAGAGTGCTAAAACATATGCATGAGAGCTGCAAAAGAAACATACAATTACATAAAGAGTGCTAATATTGCTTTCAAAAAATAAGTCTATCAAGAGTGCTGACATTGCATTTCCATTAAGATCATCACCCAAGTTATGGGCTCATGCCTAGTATGCTAGGAAGGCGCTGCTTTCAAAAGTTCACAATGAAAATGGTCTAAAAAACTAAGGTTGTAAAACTGGTGTGTCTGCCATGTCCTAAGATCATAATAATCAATAAAGATCAAGCAATCAACAAGTCTGAGCTAATTGTCAAACAAAACTCATTTCTGCTTTATATATAACAGATCATTCATTCTATTCGCTGTCACAAGGATAGCATTCCCTGCTACAGGATCTCAAATCCCATGGCAGAGATGAATTAGCTGTCCCTCATATGAGACAGGCCCCAGGAAATACCTGCTCCACATCCAAATGTGGAAACGCACCCCCTAGGCAATCAAAGGACAAACACAGCATCCCCAAGCCCAAATCAGAGGATGTTTCCACATTGCTCAATGGGAAATTGGGAATGTCCCCTAGCAGCTCTATATGATACTTGTTTGTTTGGTTAATTTTCAATCCGAATTGTACACACAGAATGGAATCATTTACCAGCTATAAAAATATGTGTGCACTATCATGCTACCAAAATATATTTAAACTTGTCTTCAAATTTTAATGTCCACTTGAAAAGACAACTGGCCAATGGGGCTATAAAATTAGAACTATCATAATTACTGAGAGCTAAAACATCTATGGGAGAACTGCAAAAGAAATATACAACTACATAAAGAGTGCTAACATTGCAAACCAAAAAATAAGAGTCTATAAAGAGTGCCAACATTCTATTCCAAGCAAGCAAGCTGCTATGTAATTTAGGAACAGTCCAGGCAGGCCGGGAAATCATTTCCATCAAGGTCATCATCAAACTTGTGCACCCATGCCTACCATACCAGGAAGGTACTGCTTTCATAAGTACACAACAAAATGGTTTAAACAAATTAAGGTTGTAACAGTGGTGTGTTTGCCATGCTTAAGATCATAATAATAAATTAAGATCGAGCAATCAACAAGTCCAAATTAGTTGTCAAATAAAAGGTATTTACGCTTCATATAATAGGATCAGTTGTTCTCATGGCTGTTACATGGGTAGCATCCCCTACTACAGCAGATTAAAAGCCTGGACGGAGATACATTACCTGTCCCCAGTATCGGCCAAGGCCCCAGGATTACCTGTTCCACAACCGGACGTGAAATGGTACCCCCTAGGCAATCAAAGGACACACACAACATCACCAAGGACAAATCAGGGGATGTCTCCACAACCCTCAATGGGAAAGGGCAGATGTCCCACCCCAGCCAAAAAATACAAAATTAAAAAATCCTTAAACAAATAAATAGGATAAATTTTGCAAATATAGTTTTAAGGAATATATCTCGGACTGTCCACAAATAAACTTACAGCAAATATCGGGGAAAATATTGGCAAGCATAAACATCGACCTCAAAAACATGCAAAATACCGGAAAAATCGACAACCTGGAAAACCCAGAAAAAAATCAAATATATGGGGAGAAACCAGAGATATTTGCAACACTGTCAAACACATGAAGAAACGATCAAAACCCTCCATCCTTGAAATAATTTTAATGCTAATTTTAAATTAGCATTCTAAATGATTGTGCATATGTGACTGAGATAGAATGGCATTTTATTGTTTCCTGTTTCAAGTTTTTCACACTTTGGTTGTGTTACCCTTCAAATAGCAGGGGTTATTTGTTGATCAATTTGGATGACACTTAATATACTCTTGGTGTAGACACTGTTAGCATGAAATTACCATACGTTAAACACCATTTGTGAAAAACATTTAAAACAACCTTGAACTCTTAAATATATAGTTGAGCATATGGTTAATTTAATCCTAGCCTAAGTCACCTGGTTCGAGTTCATGTTCGAATTCGGAGACCTTGAAATTCGACAAAAAATCAGCAAGAAAAAAATTGGTGATAAAATTCGGCAATAAGTTCGATTACAAATTTTGCAAATTAAAAATATTTTATATTATATATAAATGTTAAATATAATAATGATATGTATAATATTAACTAATAAATATTATAATGATATAATAAAAAATATTTCATTTTATATACAATATTATCTATAATTGTTAAATATAATAATTAAACATTATATATATATATATATATATATATATATATATATATATATATNGCTGCTAAATTGAAATCAAAATATCCATGTTCTACCGGGTCAACCGACCGTCGGCAAAATCAACCCGATCAAGTTTTGAACTAGTCGAACACCCAAGATCGCGAAGTTTGTCTCGTGTTTAAAGTTACTCGACATGATCCTCATCCATCCATCCATCCATCAATTGACTTGGAAAACGTACCCCTTGCAAACCACTACCTGCAGACTGCAACTAACCGACAAGGAACGCCGATATGAAACCCTCAAGTCAGTCGCGAGCTCACACTAGTATGAAACACTCAAGTGCAGACACGAAATCACAGGCGCTGGAATTTAGGTTATGGTTTACTGCATGAAAATCAGCGATTTTTTTGAACAAATTCGAGTTGCCACAAAAATCGGCGAATTTCCATTTTGAAGGCGAAAATTCACTAAATCCAGTGACTTAGATCCTAGCCATGTCTATATGTAAAAACTAAAAAGAAAAAAGAAAAAAAAGCATACCCTAACCTACATTACCGGACACGCTTTTAAGGGCCTACGTGTCCCGTGTCCACGTGCCCGACACGGACACACTGTTAGAGCATGTCGGACACGCAATTTTTTCGTGTCCCGATTTAGCATACGCGTGTCCCGCGCTGTGTCCAATGTGTGGGGATTCCAGGACACGTTTTAGGGATTTAGGGTTTCTCGTAAACCCTCTCGAGTCTAAACTGAGTTAGGCTATAACATTCACAATGTAGGTTGTAGCTTTCATTAAATGGTTGAACTAAACATTGAACAGTACCTAGAGGCTAAAAGATAACAGTGAGTAACCCTAACAGTAACCAACAGTCTAACATTAAGACTAACCCAAACGCTAACAATGTAACACTAGTCTAGAACCAAGAAGAACAGAGCACAACTCACTTTGAAAGAGCTGATAATTTATGAATTAAAAGATAACATTTAACAATAATTGCTCACCTGTGGTGGTGTAGGTTGTAATGAATTTTAAAGTGCTGAAGCAATTGTTATTGCCTTGATTCTTAGCTCCAGAGTCCATGCAAAAGATTAATGTATACACTATGGCACTATACAACAGTCAACGTCCAATTTCCAAGAAATAAATTATTGTATCTTAGAAAAATTACCAATAAAATCATGAGAAACTCCATGAAAAATTGTTGACGAGAAAAACTGCCAAGCGGTGTGGAATATAACTTCTCGGCAACAACCGGGAAAAGATCAGCTAAAATTGACAAAATGCGGCAAGCATTAAAAAATAAAAAATAAATTCATTTTTTTCAATTTTTTAAACATATAAACCAACAACATCAAATAAAACATTGATATATATGTAGCGGATAGCCAATACAAAATGACATCAAATAAATGAATGTATCTCATCATTATGACTCATCTACAATGACAAACCTAGCAGCGAGCTATAAGCCTATCCTGACGAATCAATGACCTCTGCCCCTTTTATGGTAAAAAGTCTAGGCTTGTTTGCCACTAGAGGTTCCTACATCATCTATGTAGAAATTTCCCCCATATTTTAGTAAACCTCAAAGGGGACCTCAAGGTATTCAACATAGGGTACCCCATCGGAATTACTACAAAATTTATATAAGAATACATGCAAATTAAAACATAAATCATAGAAATTTATTTTTTTAAATTATAATCTAATACACTAATACTTACATGATCATTGATAACAATGTAACTATTATCACTTAACCTGTAGCTTCCCTGTAAGGAGGTCCTATCTAGTACGGTAGAGGGTAGAGGTAGCTAAACAAGTAACTCTAGAGTATCTTGTTCACTGAATAATAAACAGTTGTCACACCGAACAAAATCCTCTTCACTTTAAGCCTCACTAATAGTGGGCCAAGGGGGAGACCCTAATCAATCCCGTAGGGAAAGATATAAATCCAAGAGACCAAAACTCAATTGGTTGTCGAATTAATGTGAGGTATCCCAGTTGGAAAACCTAGACCTAAAAGATTATCAATATATTGCTCAGGATATAGGATTAAGTTACTAGGGAAAAGAATTATGTGAGACTTTAAACACCCTAGGCTTAAATGCCTCGCTTAAAACGGTTCATTTTAAAAGCACAAGACAAATAATTGTTTTACGTAAAGAAGACTTGAAAGACTTTATGGGCAGTAAGATGTTGATACGGATCAATGCTTTATAATTGGGCAGTGGAGTCTATGGTTAACGGATTTTAGTACGCCAATGATGTTTAAGTTTGACAAAATTTACAGTTAAAACTTTGTGTTAATGTCGATTGCCGAATAAGATTTAAGACTTATATCCACATAGCCAAGAATATTTTACTGAAACTATCAACTTTATGCTTTGAAATGATTGCACTCGAAACAATATTTCCAGGTTCTGTTACTTAACAGGCATAGGGTATCATCAAACGCAATAGTGATTTTTCTTCGGTGCTCCAGATCCAGTCAACAAATAAAAAAGAACGAGATCCGAAATGATTAAAAGAAACACCCCACTTAATATTAACATTTCACGTAACCTCATTCATTGATCTAGTTCTGAAGTAAATGCGATGTGTACGATATAAAGACAATACAAGTCGATCAAATGAAAATGCCAAATGAAAAGAAATAAGGATGGCCACGAACTCGATGATCTATGAAATATGGGAGAGAAACAGGTTTCACAAATTTAAAATATTAACAACATAACCAGTAAATAACACATTCCTATGAGCCACAAAAATTGACTTCACAATGCGATGCATTCAAAACCACAATATACCTTAAATCGAGGGTTATAATGAGTGGTGTCGCCTAACGCGCACCTCGAGTCACGTGGCAGAAATCTTCAAGCCACTAGATGCGACCTTGGGGGCAAGCTAGAGCCAAGTGTTGTCACCTGATTCCCAACTCCTTAATCTAGGCTAACTCCTAGCGAAGCCAAGGGGGGTGCTCCCTATAAAAATAATTTAAGGTTGTTAATCTATGAAAGAAATGATTGATTTCTAGGAGTTAATGTGAAATGAGAAAATCTCAACAACAAGCTACTGCAAACGAATTATAATAACAATTTTGAAATGTAAACACCGTTCACGACATTTGTAAAAATTGATTTAACAATAAAATTAACAAAGACCAATGCCAGTGAATATGGAGTGCTTGGGTATAAGGGGTGTTCTTGATGTCTCAAGAAGGTAATGCAGTTGTTGTTGTTGGAACATACATAGTAGTTGGGCTACCATTGTTCCTGAGCAGTCCTAAGCACATTTTTGAGTCGGTCGTTTACTTTGAGATCAGAAGACGATGAGCTTCCGGTTGATAATTACTCCCATTCAGTGGATCCAAAGCTTTCACTTTGATTAGTTATATGCCATGACTGAGCCTCGTGACCCCAGATTTTATGACTGAGTTAGCCATTTTCATGACCAAGAGCAGAGTTTATGAAAGTGCCTGTGATGTGCAGTAGCAGTAGTGTTTCAGTGCCATTCAGATTGTTTAGATCGGATGCAAGTATATGACCCAGGAGATATATGGATTTGTACATATGGATTCCAATTATGCTCTATTGTCTATCTTAGCAGTGAGACTTGGTTGATAGTGGTTGTATATTGGCAATATTTTATTGGTTTTTACTAGAATCAAAAGTATAAGTAATCTAGTTGCTATGTCCAAGAGATTCTTTTGTATACCCATTGGTCATGTCCTACTTGTATGGATTTGGTCATTTCCCTTTAAAGACATAGCTTGCTAACCTTGGCACCATCTTCACTCTCTCCATTCATCCGTTGCCTTCCTTTCTTTTTGTTTAACCCTAACTTGTAACTTTATTAGTGACATCTAGGATTTCCCCCACCTTCACCTCTATGTTGGAATAGGTTTCACCCCTATGTTGGAATAGGTCTCCATGTCTAAATTGTGTCTCGGTGTTGGTCTGTGTGATTCTTGTCACAGTGATGTTCTCCCTCTAGGTCTTGAACACAAGTGTCTTACCAAAAGTGTCTTTAGATACTGAGCCATCGGAACTCAAATGTTTCATCTAAATGAATGTCTAGCCAACAAAATAAAAGTATTTTTAAAAATTGATGCAAATAAAATATAAAATCATCCAGTTACCAAACGACGAGCACTCATTCTTTGTCTGATGTGAGGTCGTTTGCCCCCAAAGGGAAACAGGGTGGTCACTCTATCGCACCTATGGACGGTGGCGGACAATGGAGTTCATACCGATTCATTATCTAAGGCCTGCTAGGCTATTCAAGGCACCTGCTCTCGGAGGACAGCAAGGTAATAAAAAAATGTGTTAATAAGAGTTAATTTGCCCCTACATGACAACAGGGTGAGACTGACCTATTAGGGTTGTCTTTGTCATTTTATGGAAGCCCAGAAGGATTACCAAGACACCTGCCTTCGGAGGTTAGCTAGTGTCTTTTGTTGTGTAAATAAATTATCTAAAAAAGGTTGCTTGACTAGAGTCTAGTGGAGCTCTCTCAGCATTCCACCAATTTATGAGACACCACCATTCCCTATTGTTCACCTAGTCCAACTTATGTCTTGTGTGGATTCCCTTTTCCTACAGCCTAAATGTTTACAGTGTCGAGTATCAAGGCATTCCCTTAGCCTTACCTTGTTTTATTCACCTTCACCCTTGACTAGCAAAACGGCAAAACCTATAAATGAGTATGCACTAGAATTTCTTGTTTAGAGCAGCTAATTACTTTGTTTTAGATATATTACTAATATATATTGTGCTTATACTCGCCATTAAAAGCCACTTGTAGTTAAGTCTTACTGTTAACATAGATAATTGAGCATGTTATATCCATTTTGTACTTGCAGCATCACAGTTTTTCAATTAGGTCATCATTTTGATCATTCTTGTCTTGGTCAACCCAGTTTGACCAAGTCAACAGCAGGGTCCAAGATGAGTTTTGGCCGATGATTGTGGATGATGATTATTTGTGGTTTATCAGTACCCATTAGACATATTCATGCTTCAGATGATGGTTTATTATAATGGCTTGTGTTATTTTCATGATTATCAGCATTTATAGGCTTTATTATTGTTATTATTTTGACATGGGCGGTGCCTCTGACATACATTTTTTATGGACATAAGTTGTATGTGTACTCATACCTACTGGATTTGGAAATTTTGAGTCCATTGATGCACTCAGTTTTCAGGTTCAGACAATTACAGATCTAGTTGTTAGAAAGTGACAACAAGAAAGGTCTTATAGCATTGCAAGTGTCCTTGCATGCTAGGAAGACATCAAACAAGAAGCCAAATGTATTTAACATGATTTTCCAAAGTTTGGACTTACAAAAATAAAATCCCTTTTATAAAGTGAAATGTGAAATAATTTCAGTGATGGCTAATCTAATCTTGGCCATTGATCTCACTGGAGGATCACATCCATTAATCCATAGTGAGGGTTAGGGTTTTCGCTTAGCCATTGAGTTAAAAGGAGATTTGGTCGAGAGGACACACATACAGGAGAAATACAGACAGAGAAAAGTCAGACAGAGAAGTTTGCTGAGAAGACGGAGGAACACTCATCCAGGAGATTCGTCGAGTTACCAGGCAGAGCATCGGACCATACAGATCACGCAGTGGGAGGACCGTACACAGCAAAGGAGGACCATACAGCTGCCGTATGGATTATGTACTGCTAACGTCATACCTGTATAGATCCGTACAGTTGGGTTGTACTGCTAACGTAGGCGTTGTACATAGTTGTTGGGATTGTCCAGTGAAATTGCAGAGGATCGATTTGCCAGGTTGGATGGATTAACTGCTGGATTGTAATTGTTCCATATTTTCTTAATACAAATTGCATATCTGACTATTGCACTGGTGTTCCCATCTTGGGTTTTATCCGAGGGTTTCCATACCCAAAACACTGAGTCTATATTAATGCGATGTTGTGGATGTTTCTCAGTATTTATTTTCTGCTGCAATACTAGAAAAAGAAATTCATATGTGGTTTATCAGTATACAATTAAATATACTGTTTAGCCCTAGTTTGAATTTTAAAGGAAAATTTACACAGGCATGGGTCATGCTATCAGTTTGTAGCAGTTTGGCCTCAAAAAAATTAAAATAAAATGCTTTGCAGTTGATGGTTGGCTCTCCTAGGGTGCCAGAGGGGCACATAGAGAGTAACTAGTCGAAGTTAGCATATTGCTTTGGTCTTGGGTCCATTTTTTCAATTGATTGACGTCTAGTTTCAGTCATCAATGACATATGAGCAGTTTTATGTTCTCGAAGCAGTATTTTGATGATGAAAATGGCTAATGAAGAAATCGAATTAGGTAATTCAAGCAAGAAAATGGCAAGGAATTAGGCTGAGGCACATTGTTGGGGTCATCTTCATCCTCCAGCATCAATTTCACTCTTCATGGTGTTGCCAACTTTTTTGTACCATAGTTGGATTAGCTGAGGAGCCGCCAGTTGACAAACATGATAAATGTTTGTTTCCAGTGTATCAGATGATCCGCCTTTATGCCTAACCAATTTTGGCTAGTCAGTTTTTGTTTTGAATAATTATGACCATGGCCTAGTGGGGTTTGTAATAAAATGTGCTAATAGGGTGTTTTGAATGGTTCGGTCTCCAAAGACATAGAATTTCAACTAATGTATTCCAGGGAGTTTTTTGCCCTTGACAATTATGCTTTGCCTATAACCGAGTATAATTGACGAGGTTTTCTCCTGCTTTCTCCAAAGCTGGAATGCCCGATTTTGAATTCTAGGCCTTGGGGGGTTATTAGAGCCCAACTGAGTATGTATAAACCTACTAGACATTATTAGAATAGACTATAGTCATGTCTTAAGTCACTAGGACCCTCATAAAAAATTCCGAAAAAAATTTTACTGGACGCATCAAATTTTTATTTTAATTTTTTAATTTTTCCTAAGTTTTTAATTAAATTTTTCCATAATTTAAATGGAAAAATTCAATTTGTAATAAGTCAACCATCCGGGGTCCGCTTTCAATGATTGAACGCTGTAACCTTAAGCCAAAAATCATTCATGATCAGCCAACCAGCTAGCTCCAAGTTTCAGATCATCATTCAGCCACATAACTCATAATTTCTCAAGAAAGTCAGTTTTGGGGAAATTATTGATTGAACAATAAAAATGATTATTTTAGAGAAAATCCAAATTTCTCCAAATTAATCCGAATTGAGCAAAATGAAATGCAGAATGACATGGCATCGGGCATTAATGATGATTGTAGTTAACAGAACTCGGCTTCAGCCAGCATTCAGTGAGCATTGAATCCTCATCCACTTGCCCAATTCGCCTCCTTTAGTGATGACCACGCTTGGGTGAGTTGGAGCTTGCTCATTGGCCGAGTGATTTGATCGAGGTTGAACTGAGACATGTATTGATGATTTCTAGGTATTGGCTCCTCCATACCTAGCCTCTGGCTCCTCCAAACCTCACGCATGCCTCTTCCTTCAAGCTCACGCCCCTCTCTCCTCAAGGAAGCGTCTTCACACGTGTGAGCTTATCATGGGTTGGTTCTCAGAGTTTAGGGTGGGAGTGGGGGCGCCTTGCCTAGGTGAAGGCCACCCCTCACTCACACCCACTTATTTTGAGGTTTGGGCTCTCAGTTATGTGCCGAGCCAGTGAGGTTTGGGTTTTTGGTTTTAGGGTTTTAACTTGCTCTCTTTGTATAAATAGAGGCTCTTTCAGCTCTATCAGGGTGGATGATTGATGTAGAGAACCTCTAGTGAAATATTGTAATGCTTGTTGCTCTTATGCAACCTATTTTAATAAAGAAAGGCTTTGGAGGCTCATGTTGTGTAGATCTTGGATGCATATGTTCCGGTTAATGAGGTGATATTATTTCAATTTCTTTGCTTTTGCTAATTTGTGGGTATTAATACATGCTTTAGAGCGCTTATTAAAGCACATAAGAATAGGTATTTGTAGCTTTCAAGTTACCTATTTATTCCATTTACTTCAGAAATCTTAAAGAGCATTGTTTTATTCAGTTATATTTCATGCTTTTGTGATTTCATTTAGCAAAATAATACATGATTTAATCCCCGTTTTGGCAAGTGTACAAGTCTTTGTCTACAAATCACTTCACCGTACCAAGTAAAAGGTTAAGCTAAGTTGCATCTCCTTTTCTTGGAGCCAAGCATACGTTTCTAGCAGCTGCATGCTATTTGGGATCCAGAGTGGTTTCAAGGATTCAAGATCCAAGTGGTTTTATCTTCTTTATTCACCCTAAAATTAAAAAATTTCAATTTCTCCACTTTATGTTTGCAAATAAAAATCTTATCTATAAGGCTAATCGTTTGCATCTTACTTGCTCTCATTTTTAGATCTAGGAAGTGTCAAATTCTTGCATTTTACTTAGTACTAGTTAGTACTTGAAGTAACATAAAAATTCCTATCTTTACTTTAGTACTAAGTGTAATTTTTAGTGTATTGTATTGTCTAATCCATCATTTTGCAGGAAAATAGCTCGCTGGTTTTTCTCTTTTCATGACAGGTTAAGCGGAAATGCTAGCAAAAAATTAAAGATACAAGCTCCAAGAAACATTCATTTTTCCCCTTTCTTCATCCCCATTCTCCAGGTTGCCTTGAACACATTCTCAAGACCACAAAAGGACTCCAAACTTCAAGCATTGTAAACAAATCAATAAAGAGCAAGTGGTATTAGGGCTTCCACACCCCTCTTCCCCCATTTGGGGGAAGCTTGTATCATCCTTTTTTCATGCTTGCATATTTGTTTAATAATTTGCTCAGAATAGAATAGGGAATGATAGTTTATTTCTAATTAGTTCATCTTTCATAAAGTAGAAAAGATAAAAAGTTTCTTATTTTATTGTTTAGTTAGTTCAAAGTTTTGTTTTAATTACCTTTTTGATATAATATTGAAAAACCTAAAAAGTACCAAAATCTCTTGAATCTCACTTTGTGGATCAAGAGTGCTCTCTATCGGAGAGTTGCTTTTCTTTTGTTATCTTTTGTTTTGTTTACTTACCCCCATGCTCTCACGATTAGGGCCTAAAAAACCTGAAAGAGACTCTTGGGTAGTTTAGCTATTTTCTTAAGTTTAATCAATTAATTACTAAAGTCTCTTGAACTTGCCATAACCCAAGTCAAGAGCACTCTCTATCGGAGAGCATAGTTAGATTTGCATTTTCCTTGCATTAGGCATTTAGTTTAACTAAGTCTCTTGAACCTCTGTCGTAAGACAAGGTCAAGAGCGCTCTCTGTCGGAGAGTTTTAATTAATTCACTTAATAAAATCTTGCAACTCACATTCCCATAATTAATTAACTTCATTGATTATCCTTCACCTAGTATGCTCTGCCGACTTTCGGGTTGGGCTCGTACTCAGAACGGTGAACGGACTTGCTAAGTTCGCAAAGAAAAACATAATAAAACTTAACCCCATAACCAACGCACCGGCGTTGTAGAAAATTGCATAAGTTTTTCTTAGTAGAGGCGCCAGAACCCCCCGTTGTCTAAGCTTCTCAGCTAACTGGTCAATCTTTGCGATACCAGCCTAGGATACTGGGCGGGTCGTCATGTCTCCAACGGATTAACTTAGAACATTTTTCCGACTATTGAAAACCTTTCGCTGAAACCATAAGCAAGATCATTTAAAACACTTAAAATATACCAAGAGCACTTGCACAACGTTACATCCACTAGCTTTATTTCAAGACTTGGTTATTTCTTAAGGCATTGCAGAACTTTGACTCCATAAAGACACTGGTCTATTAATCTATGCATGATTGTTACATCTGGATCACTTGTCTTTAGCTTATTTAAATTTTTATCTATGAATGCATCGTTATCTTATAAAGTCTTGATATATTGTTCATCTTTTAATCCAGTGCAGCAACGTGGATTGTTTTTTTCTTGTGCTTGAAATTCATAATTTTAATCATTTCTAATCACAATAACTCCTAAACAACACCCATCCGCATCTGTAACCATTAAAAACACTTTAACAACTTAAGAGCCATAGAAACTCTTTTGTAGGGACTACCCCCTTGGCTTCGTTAGGAGTTAGCCTAAACAAAGGAGCTAGGAGTAGGTGACAGTACCTAGCTCTGTTCTTGCCCCCAAGGTCACACCTCTCCCACTTTCCTAAGTGAGGAGACAACTTTCGGAAAGTTTCTGCTGCTAGTGTGCAATCGACGGACAACACATGGGATCCACACATCCTAGCATTCTACACTTGAGGGGTGGTTTGATGTATTTTGAGGACGTCCTAGTGACTTTAGTCACTTTATGTTTTGATTAGTGATTATACCTTGTGATTGTGCCATCGGGCTATCTTAGAGAAGGATTTATTTAACCTCCTAGCCCCCACCATGTGCTATGATTATATCTTACACACTTTTCATGTGGTGTGCCCCTCCTTGGACGTTTTAGTGGGTGCGCCCCCCTCTATTATTGACTTAGTCCATGTACTTGCTATCCCGTTAATCTTAGTCGTTCATTAGAGTGATTGTATCTTTTGATCTTTGCCTTTAACGTTTTTCGATCTAGGTTTTGTGTATCAGAGAGATCTATATATTGAGATGCTCTCTCATTGTAAAAAGGACTTTTGGCTCTAAAAATGTTGGAATACAAGAAAACCTTCGGAAAATCTCTTGGAAGCTTTGTGAATGTTGTTAATGTGATTGTTATACTTCTTGCTTAGACATTTCAGTGGATCTTGCATGCAAACTATTATCACATATATTGTAGCTGGGTTACCATGATGCAGCATGCAACATATAGAGTGGTCTCTTTATTTTTTTGTGAGCCAGACATATTCATAAGGATACAGCATGCATCATTTTGTGCAGCCTGAGCCATTAAGAACCTTTGTTCAACAACAGTTTTAGGTTATTTCCTTACTAGGACTGAAATCTCCTTGTCCATTGAGATGATTTCAGTGGTGACCTAGTTCATTTAAGCAAATTAGCAAATATGGTACACATTTACAGCTGGGCATATCAGATAGAGACAGGTATATGGTGAGATCAAGTATATGGCTCCTTAGTTGGATTTTGCTCTTTGATGTATGTTAAACACCTAAGCTTGTCATGTTAGGATGATAATGGTGACCTATGCTTATATTACTTATATACTAAAGCTTAAACTTGTGCTGAGAATGATTAAAGAATCTAATGTTAAAGACTGTTGCTTATGCCATGCTTTACACAAATCCTAAACTTTAGTGCTATGATGGTTCCATGCATCATTTGTCCCCATCCAGCCCGTTCATCCATCATTTATTTCCTTCTATGACCTATGTTGATTGAAACCTATGAGATTAAAGATCTTTTCCGCATCTTGACCCCTGTTGCCGCCTAATTCACACTTTAAGACGCAGGAAAGTCACAACCTGCTATGTGTGTCCTTGGGGGCAAGCGAGAGCTGGGGACCACTGTCACCA
>LPNX010556643.1:497052-509584 GCA_001517045.1 Pseudotsuga menziesii
ACCAACAGCACCTACTGCTTCTAGAGGAAGAGTGGTGCCACAACCAGTGCCCTTGACCCGTAAAAGGGGTAGATTGATTAGAGGATCATCCTCAGGGAGTCGATGACTTGATTCCTATTTTTATCATTGTACTATACTATCATACTATGTTGGTGTCCTATGTCTAGACTCTATACACTATGATTCTACATGCCTCATGAGTCATGACTCATGATGATTCATCTCTTGAGAGACATTTATTTTGATCATTTGATGTGATGTTCTATCATTCCATCAAGAACATATTTCAGTATTTTCAGTTTATAGTCGATATATGATCATGATCCACCATTTGACATATTATGCATCTTATATATGAGTTGTATTTTAATTATTTGATGTTGTTGTTGCTTTAGATGTTTAAAAAAAGTGAAAAAAAATGTTTATTTTTGTATTTTTTAATGCGAAACGACATTTGCCGATATTTTCCGATATTTTCGCCGTTGTTGCCGATAAGTTTCATTCCGGACCCTCGGCGATATATTCGCCGACACGATATATGTAACTATGGTGTTGAACACGTCTTCGAGAATCCAACCATCCCACATATTCCTTGCAGGGAGCCGCATCGGATAATGGTTTTGGACATACTCCTCGTACCTTCGGGTATATCTGGTGTCCCCTTCTCCCCTTGAGTTAATCAACTCATATCCACATTAACTTAAAACTGACCAAAAGCACTTGCAACAGTTTTCTTTCAGCAATACAACAGCACTTTTTATCTGTGGACTCCATTTTTTGTCACTGGTTTTACACTATACAATCAACTGTTTCTATGCACTTTATATAACATGCATTGATCTTTATGGTGTTGTGTTTGAATTTTGTTGCAATATCTTGTTCAAATTGATTATTTCTTTTCAATACTCCTAAAAACAATTAAATCATCATCACACTAAAGCCTTAACATCCTTAGTAACTAATAGGGTCTACCCCCTTTGGCTTTGTTAGGAGTTGGCCTAAACGGAGGAGTCAAGGACAAGGTGACAGCCTTGACTCGAGGCTTGCCCCCAAGGACACATAGAGTGGCTTGAAGATTTCTGCCACATTCCCCCCCAGATGTGTGAAAGGAGGCAACACATCTTCAGGGAGTGATCAATTGTTACTTTGTGCATTGGAGTTTTCTCTTTAGATGATGTACGTTGTTTATCTTTTTAATCTGTGAATCAAATATCACTTCGGTAGTTTGTTCTGCAGGTGGAGATGGGGTGGACTACCTTCAATGGGAAAAATGCTTTCATTTCATGTTGGATCTTGCTTGAAATTGTCACTTGGTGGAAGGATCATCGACATACAAGGCGGATGCAAGTATTTTCAAGTACGATCTACAATGTTAGTATCATTTTCCATATTTTTATCCAATTGTCACAAAAAACCTTAATGGTTAAAACCCTAGTTTTTAGATCTGATAGATCGGGTGCTTATTTAATGACGACCATCAAAACCCACTTAGGAATAATTAATTAAACCTTAGATCTCAAAATTTTACTTAAATCAGACTCCATTTACCCTGGGATCTAGCACTAGTCTTCTCTAGGTGAAGAGCCCTCAGATTGAACATTTAGGAAGAGTTTTTAGGGATAACGGATACGACGATAGACAATTTAGGAAAATAGTAGACTTTGCTAGCAAACCGAGGAGAAGCAAGACCAAGAGCAAGGATGAAGACATCATTAATAAAGTCTTCCTCCCTTACATAAAAGGCACCACAGACAGATTAGCCAAGACCCTGAAAAGACACTAAGTCCAAGTGTTCTTCACACCTCCCAATACCATTAGGAACTTGGTGGACTCCTTGAAAGATCCAATTGAACCTAAGGCATACAAAGGTGTATACTCCATTCCTTGTTCCTGTGACAAGCTGTACATAGGTGAAACTGGGCGTTCCATGGAGACAAGATTTAAAGAACATAGCGCCGACCTGAGACACAACAGACATAAGAAGTCAGCCCTAGCGGAACACGCGCACATAACTGGTCACCACATTTGCCTTGAAAACGCAAAAGTCATCGCTAGGGAGGGCAACCTTCTCAAAAGAAAGATTAGAGAGAAAATCGAAATCAACCTCAATGAGAATTGTCTCAACAAAGACGATGGTGCCAAGATCAGTGATTCGTGGAAACCTCTGCTTCAGTCCCTGCAATTACAAGAAAACCGTAACAAGTAGACCCCGTCCCGTCACCCTTCTCCTCTGGCACTTGATAAACATGTTGCTCTTTAAAATAATCCTCCTTCCCCCTTAATTTATTATAACCTTCCTAGAATTTTGACCCCAAAATTATAATTAAAAAATGTAAAAACATTCTTAAAAACTCTTTTAAAGTAATTTTAATTATCTTAAAAATCAAATCACCCCATCCACTTTTGACTCAAACAAAATATACATATATATATATTTATATATATATTTTTAGACCTAAAAATTTTTAACCTTTTTCTCTTAAAAGAATCTTTAACAACTTTTAAAGAGTATGCCTTATAAAAATTTCAAATTAAAATTGTTAAAATCTTTTCAAGTTTAATATTAAAATAAAACTTGTGTAAAGTTTTAATTTTAATATTAGGGTTTTAATTTAAAGTTTTTATAAAGGTTAAGTTAATTAAAAACTTAAAAAAAATTTCAAAATAAATTAAAATCTTTTGAAAGAAATTAAAAAATTTTAAAAATCTTTTTAAACACTTAGTGACTTTTTAGGGTTAATTTTAACTTTAAACTATTTTAACATTATTTTTCTAAAAAGAAACTTCAACAACTTTTGAAGTTTAAGACTTATAAAAAGTTCAAATAAAAATTTGTTAACATCTTGTTAAGTTTAATATTGAGATAAAACTTGTGTAAAGTTTTATTTTAATATTAAGAAGCTTTAATATCAAGTTTTTAACGTTAAGATAATTAAAACCTTGAAAAATTTTTATATCTTACGAAAAGAATTATAAATTCTTAAAATCCTTTGAAAACTTCGTAAATCTTTTTTAGGGTTAATGTTAAAACTCTTTTAACTTTAAACTAATTTTCTCATTATAATTTCTTAAATCTTTTTCAAAATTTTAATTAAAAAAAATTTTAATTAAAATATTGTTAAAAACCCCTTTCAAAACCTAGAACCGACGTCCCTTTCTTTAACCTTCATTTTCCTCACAAATTTGTGTATTAATAACTTTCCGGGCTATTTACATTCACCACAAGTCTTCGTTTGTCTCCTGATGATGATCCCAGAGTAGGGATCGAAACGTCGAGAGTTTCAACTTGCTGACGCAGCTTCCTTCCAAATCAAATATAACTATCTGTGAATAATCAGACACCAATAATAACTAAGAATAGATCAATCTGCTACAAGTGTTAAGAGTTTAAACCATGCTCTACAACTCATTCACGTAACAAAATCAACAAGTAGCATTCATTTCACTGGCGGTACATCAACAAATACTTATAAATATCAGGCTTTATTTATTATTACTTAGACTCAGGCTTTCAAGACTATACTCACTTCATAGTTGTAGCCATTTTGCTAGTGAAGGGTGAAAGGTGAAAATGACAAGGCTAAGGAAAAGGATGAATTCCTACTCAACATCATGACACTTTGGATAAGGAAAGGGAAAACTCACTATAACCAATGTTGGACAAACAACAACACAAGGAATGGCAGTGCCTCACAGATGGGTGAGTTGTTTAAAGAGTGCTTATTCAACTTAGGCATCATGTCTACATCAAGCTTGAGCCAAGTTCATTAAGATCACATTTTATTCCATGGCCTTTTTGGCCTATATGACCCTTTTGGGACTTCACCAGTGCTTAAAAGCACAGCTAATCGCAACTTTCATCCGAGACATATTTATTAAGGTCAGCGTATTTTTATCATTGCTTTTTGGACCTTTCTTATACTCTTCAAGGAGTATTTTAGCACTTCATTGCTCTTGCCCTCTTTACATATGTTAAGAAACACAGTTTTATAATTTTCATTTTTCATGGGCGCATATTCAATAAGTTCAACACATGTAGTACATGAGCTTTCAGTTTTAGCCAACAAAATCTCAAGTGACTAGGGGGAATTATGCACAGTGCCAAACATCGGAACAACCAACCAGAATGATTTAGGCATACTATCCAACTTACCAAAGGGAAGTTTTGTCACCAACTCAGAGCCGAGACACAATATAAACAGGGAGGCTTGTCCAACAAAAGTTTTAGCGGGGAAAAGGATCTCCCATGCCATAAGTCAAGAACTCAGTCAGGTTGAAAACTAAAACTGGAAGGTAATGGATGGGTGAAGACAATGAATGATGGATCCAACACTAGCAAGCCAAAACAATGGCGGGAATGACTACCTCTATTCTCCATAAGGAGGGTGAAACCAATGAGTATAGATCAAGAACTTCCAAGTCTAAGTAGGGATATCAATACGTAGTACAATATACAACCAAGTCCATATAAATATGACCGCCAGATCATGATACCACAAGTTAATACATGTCACAAGAATCAGTATAAAAGCAATAATAACCATAACACAATATAAAATGCTGAGTCATAACCATGCAATATAATCCATCTGAGACATCATCTGTCCAATGAGAAAGAACTGACATAAAACTGGGCATCAATGACTGCTCGGAAAATGACATAAATGGCTACATCGGTCCTCAAATCTGAGTGTCCTGAGACTCAATCCTGACATGGGAGAGTACAATAGTCCACTAATATAATCATGATCCATAAAAACTGTTCATCTCAGTATCTCATATGTAAGATATCTGGCTGAAAAATGTACTGTGTCTGAAAAATAGAATATGGTAGCCTGGCTACTATATATGTGATAACACCAACAACGATGTAGCCTAACAGGACCCCACAGTCACTTTCTAGTTGTTCCCATTTCCCTGAAGAATTTGCCCACAATTTCTCCAGCTCATTACGCCAGATTTCCGTAATGTTTTATGGAAGTTGCTTTTATTAATGTGAGTTTGCTTAAATTAAATGTGAGGAATTAATTAGTGCGCATTCTTGCTTTTGATTATCCCAAACCTCAGGGCGAACCTACGACGGGCAAGAGCATACACCAGAATGGCAAATTGTTGATTCCAAATTTGAAGAAAAGGAAAATTTAATCTATACAGCCCTTAACGAACGAATTGTTTGCTTGTGTTTTATTTTAAGCAGTACATCAATTTGGCATATAAGGAAACTACAATCAGGGATCTCTTTGAGGACAAAGCCTTACTCAGGAAGTCAAGACTGGGTTAGATCTACAAAAAAAGCAAGCACATAAGTATTGGAAATTAGATTTAACTATATGAAAAACCTTGAACTAATCTAGAACTTAAAAGAAAGCGGTAAATCAAAAATCAATCACACACTAGGCGATACAGGCTTCCCCCAAATTGGGGAAGGGGGTTGTCAGATCTGTAATCCCACTTGCTTTTTATTAACTTTATTACAATGCTAATTTTAGAGAAAGAATTGCTTGTTGACCCTCAAAAACAGGTCAAAACGGCTTACAAATTACTCGAGAAAGAAGGGGAAAGAAGAAGGGGGAAGTGGGTTGAATCTCGGGTGCTACAGAAGGCTTAAAGCACAAAAATTCGGCAACAACTCCCTCCCGTTTTTGTTCAACCTGATAAAAAGCAGCAAGTTAAAAGTTTGGAAATTAGTAGATCAGTACAATAGTACAATAAAAAATACACTATTCAGTACTAGCAAAGATTTGGACAATTATACTACTTAAAGTACTAAGTAAAAGATGCTAGATCTAGGCTTATAACTAAGATTTAGATGCGCTTTAGATCTAGTAAAATAACAAGCTAATCTTTATGATAAAACTTTTTTGAAATGAAATAGCTTGCTTCAACAAGAAACCAAGAAAAATTTGGATTTAAGAGAAAGAAAGAAGGCCTCAAGCCCTAGCTTGAATATTGTGAATAGTAAGGAGTCCTTGTAGCACAAGAAAGGTTAGATCCAAAAGATGTTGTGAAGGAAAAGAGGATGCAACCGAGATCCGAGTTCTCCTTCACATTTAGTGATCTGTGAAGCTACAAAACACTTCAAAGCAAGCAAGATCAAATCTTGTGTGATAAGTTAACTAAAACCAAAAGAACATTAGTATAACCGACTACAACTTGTTACTTTCGAATCATAGAAACCCTATAACAGGTAAGCAAATTGAAAACTTCAAATGCCTACTCTATGGATTAGAATATAATCTTCTAAGCTAGATGGGTCAACTTGCATAAGGAAGAATGTAACTAAGCTAATATCACCTCGATCTCAAGCATTCACCATGAAAGTTTTTGCACCATACGGACCTCCAAAGTCTAAATTTTATTCACAAAGATAATAGCAATAACATGTTACAAGAACAGAGGTTGCTTCCTCTCGTCCCAAATGAGGAAGAAGGCCTCCCTTATCTAGAAACTACAAACCCCTGGGGGGTGCTTACCTACACTAGGAGAAGGAGTTCAGTTAAACTGAGTTGAGAGGCAGTCCATGATTGTGATTGATTTGGTCTTCAATGGGATAGTGCCACCTCTCCAAGAGAGATGCACTCCTCACCAACCCACATCAACCACAGGCTACAATATGGTGTCACCCTCAACACATGCGATTTGATGGTATGAGTTCAGACTTTGATTAAATATATCCATATCTCATTACAACATACCAAAGAAACTAACACATTAAAGAGGAGTCCACCCTCAACATATCGCATCCATGCCTTGTGTTGGCATGAACCATATTGGGTCGACGTCACCTCTATCCCATTCGCTTGCTTTGATAGACATATAATATACCATATTTTCAATATACCCAACGTTCAAATGACTCGTGAAGAGGGGTCCACCCTCATGACATCGCAACCTTCACAGTGTGCTAGCATGAGTCATATGATGGTTGACGTCATCCCCTTCTTTAAAACAATTCGCAACCTTTCATTTATCCAAAGTTTGAAGTGCATTATGTTTGGAGAGGGGCACCAACCACTTGGACCCACATGCCAAGTCACTTCATCCTTTAAAATATTGATTTTTGACTTTTCTAAAAACATTGACTTTGGTGCATTTCGTCAAAATTTAGCAATTTTTTACCATTTCGTCGCACTGGTACAGAAATAATGCCATACGAGACAATATATTCAAACGGAGCATACGAAAAGTGGCCTATGGGATAAAGGAGGTGCTATGAGCTTGAAAACGAGCCCATACACGCCAAGAACAGACTCTGGATCACACTTTTCTTTACATTTTGATGTTTTTCAATTAAACCATTAAAAAATGGTGAAAAAAATAGTGAAAAAAATGGTGAAAAAAAAAATTATATATATATATATATATATATATATATTTTCTCGGAATCAGACGAAACTTCAGGGGGACTTAATACATGTCCATACGACTCAATACCAATACCTAACACGCTTATATACATCGACACATGAACTTTAATAACCTCCTAAGGCCTAACCACCAAGACGACCATTCAAGCTTTGGAGGAGAGGTGAAAAACTCAAAAACTATACATCGCTTATTCAACGTTGCATAATTGACAAGGGAAAAAACACCTTGGAATGATCGGATTGATGGCCATGTCCCAGGAAGCCAAGTCCTTTACAAAAAGTTTGTCATGTTAGAGCATTTATTACAACGGCCCCAAGGGGTATGAACCATAGTTTTAAAAATTGGAATCGGTCGAGGGTCAACTCGGAATCGGAATCGGAATCGGTAATGAATCGGTCATAAATCGGCCAATTTGAATTTAATGAATCGGTTTGCTAAAAAATACATCAAATACTTAAATTTTAAAGGAAAACAACATTTTCAAGATTATAATCCATGATTCCAAGGCATTGAAGACAAATTAACCAAAATCTACTCATGTATATACCATATAAGAGTCAATATATCAAAATGGCATAAAATGCATGCCTACATTTTCTTCCCATATTGGTAAGAGCTTTGAGGGACTAAAGCTCAATGCTGTCCATTCATAGACATCTAATGGAAGGGTGGAGTCATGTGTCAAATTGGAACAATATAAATTTTGGTATGAGTTGAATAAAATAAATTGTTTTGTCTGAGAATTGTGTGTATTGAAAAAGTATTGTGGAATAAATCTCAAATCACACCATAAAGTTTAAACTTTAAACACAGTAAGATAACTCCAGAGTCCATACATTAACTCAAGTCTCAAACACAGTAAGCTAAAGCAGTTTGTTTGGAAACTAAGTGCTTGGAGTAATAACTAAGTTTGTTCTAGGTTGGTTCAGAGACTGTTAACTACTAGTAATGCTGATTGTTTTAAACTGGAATTTTGATACTGCTGTTTACCTTTTGACAATCAGCTGTTGGTGTAACTTTGTGACCATAATTATTTCTTGTGGAAATGGCTGCTTACAGCCTTACATCATTTGATTTATGCTCATGCTGTTAAACCTTAAGGCTTAAAGTGCCGGTTATGTCACTGTCCAATGCAAGCCTGAATGTTGTGATATAGTGCAAAGTTCAAACTAGAAGGCTGTGGTAATGGCAAATGCTTTATTGCTTGAAGGGGGGACTGTCATGTTGATAATATTAAATAATTGGAGGTTAGTTGCTATTGGCTGCCATTGATCTAATATCTAGGTCCTAAGTTTGTAAAACATAAAATAATAAAAACCGTGTAATACTAAATAGTAGACTGTAATACTCACTTGTTAGTGCTAGACTATAGTGCTGGAAGTTGGAACTCCACAGGTGACAGTCCACGACTCCACAGTGCACACCTCGACCGGTAGTCAAACCCCGTCCAGACTCCAACTCCTTGCTCCACGGTTTCAGACTTTCAAGTTTCAACTTTAAAACAAGACAAAGGTAATGATATCGACCGGTAGTCTTATTTTGTAGTTGTGTTGGGTAGTTAGATTAGGGAATGGGATGGGTTAGGACTTAGGGTAGGGAATAGGTTAGTTAAATTTTTAAAATTTTTAAAATAAAATAAACAAAGTTAAAAATGAAAAAAAATTGGCATTTTCCAAACCGGACCGGTCAGGCTTGAAACCGGCCAGTTGGACCGGTTGGTTACCGAACCCGCCCGGTTTGGTACCAAACCGGCCGGTTCGGTAACTAACCGATCCCCGATCCGGTTAACCAACCGGTTTGACCCGGTTTGGTTCCGAACCGGTGAACCGGCCGGTTCCGATTCCGGTTTGGACGATTTTTAAAACTATGGTATGAACATGCATTTCATTAAAAAAGAAGGACCACAACTCGTCCTGATTTAGCCACGAAACTTCTGAGCACTAAGACAATGAGCAATTGGCTTGTTCAATACTCTGGCGGCTCACTGAAAATCCACTAAGCGCAAATTAGTGGATAACACAATATATTATGTACTTTTAAATTTTTCCAAGTTGACTCTAGTTTTGTGACTGAGTTTGAGCTGACATCAAGTCAAACGGTTCACTGAGTCCCATCCAATTCCAAGTCTGACTCCTTTAATTCATGTACATTAAAAACACCTAAACATTCCTATCAAACTTTTCCACAGCTGCATATTGTTTGAACAATCTCATCCAAATTTATGCATACCAGATTTCTGTTAAATGATTGAATACGATTTCTTCAAGAAATATGAGGTTTTGCCAAGTTCGCAATTCTTAGATTTTGTTCACTCTGGAGTGCAGCAGGTCTGTACAGAGTGAATAGCTTGGAAATCTTCACTTTCAGAGTATTTATCTTAAAGGTACAGCAAATGAATCAAGTGCCCACTGCTATGTGGTCCCAGAACAATGTTTATTGCATCAAGCCTCTAGCAATATATATCATTTAGTTCATTTCATTACATTTAGTGACGGAGTCCAGCTATACTTTAAGATACTCTATATCCACTAATGCTCAGCTAAACTCCTGTAGTTGCACAGTAATATTCTTTAATTTCAAGTTATACCATACAACACAAAAGCAAGTAAACAATGCAGTAGTTTCAGCTTGAACATTGCACCAGTTTATTACATATTAATAGAGCCGACACAAAATAATGCTTCAAAATGTATGCCCCAATAACATCAACATATAACCAGTGTTCCACGGGGACAGGTCTCCCAGGGTCGGGGGCTCGCCCCCTGCGTTTCCCACGCCCCGGGGGCTAGGAGGCTCCATGGGAAACGTTTCCCAGTGCCCCCCTTTCTAAGAAACATGGGGAAACATGGGTCTAGGAGGTTCCCGAATTGGGGGGCTCCCACACAGCCCCACCCCCCTCGAATTTTTAAATTTTTACTTAAAAACAAAAATGGTCCATCTTAAATATTAGGCTTTTACACTAAATTGTCATTATAAATCGAAATAGAAACAAATAAAAAGAAACAAACATCGATATGATATGCTTGGCTATAACGATTACATTTACATTACACTAAACTCTACAACACATAAGGATGCAAATGGTGACGGGATGAGGAATTGATATGTTTATATATTGGGGTTCATATTTTTAATTTTTTTCTATTTTCTTATAATTTTAGAGACCGACGCCCCCCCGTCCCCCCAAATACCCCAAAATTTTGGGGTGTGTCTACACGTCTCCAATGTGTGTTTCCCCGCTCCCATGCTCCCGCGTCCCGGAAACTTGGTGGAACACTGCATATAACCCGATATCCAACATGATGTAGGAAGTTCAGCTTCTATAAATAATGACATTTTCGGAAGACAAGTCATTGTCAGTAGAAACAATGACCAAAGAGACTATAAGAAGTATTTTTCCAAACAAAAATGTGAGTCAATAGCTAGATAAATTCTATTATAATGTAGATTAAGACTGGTCTCACCAATTTCCAACGGCAAAAAACTGAACAGTTCATGTTTGATTACTGAAAATTATACTATCTGCATAATTAACCTAGTAATGTTGAAGCCAAACCAGAAGTTTCCACAGAGCAAAAACAATATGGGTTACATGAGTAATCCAGTCCACAACCGAACATCCTAAAGTTCTAAATCTAGGTAACTGTCGCAAGTTCAACTACAAATTTATACATATATGAATGCAAAAGAAAACTACAGATTTGTACAAATTTACAGATATCAATGCAAAAGAAAACTACAGATTTTCTAGAATCTGACCTGGAACTAGCTGTCCGCTGTTCAGCAATGGTTTTCCTGCGGCTACGTCGCCAGAAACTATTTGCAATATCTGGCTCACTTCGGGATGGACTGTAATCATCCAATAAAACTTGATAAAAACTATAGTCACTAAACATGAAGGTCTCATATTTGAGCTTGAATTCAAAAAATGTATAGAGCTCAGCACGTGATTATGGATGGATGATAATCTGTGGCTTCTTTAATACAAGAATAAAATCATCCTAAAGAATGTCAGATCGTATAAATATAAACACCAATACATATTACAGATGTGAGCAGTATGTGTGGGAAGGAGAAAGGAGGCAGGGCTCAGGAATTATCACCTTAATTTTCCCTCAATGCATGCTGCTGGCCTTAACTTTATGTTTGGCAATGAAGGACCTGCTAGAGTAGAGAGATTCTCCCCTTTCCTTAGATATAAATATCGGGGGCTATGTTCTTCTTGCTCTGGGCTGTGTGTGCCACACATTTCAGAAACAGACACAAAGGTAAGTGTATAAAGATATGGAAAGATAAGCCCATATGTAGGTTAACGTATCTTGCCCTTTGCTAACAAAAGGTGATGAAAGCACATAGATCCATTCTTGTATCAACAATGGACACAAATGCAAGAGCTAAGACAATCATCATGAGCACCAATATTTGCAATGCTCAAAAGCCAAAGAAAGGGGATGGATTTGAAATGAAAGCAGATAATCCTTGTTATTAAACACCAGATTTCAAGGAAAGGATTCTGACACAATTTGATGGGCTATGACCTTTCTAGATAAGACTGCAAAACATCTGTCAGATTAAGTGCTTGGCACTTCAGAACTCCATAGCTATGATACAACCAATTGGATAAGATGAGATGTTTCCCAGAAACAAATCTTATGTAGCATGTCTCAGAGAAGAATAATGGCATGTTACCATGAATTTGACACTAACCTAACCACCACATTTTTAAATAGGAAGTGCATATAAGAGCATTTAAGAACAAACTATTGAGAAGTAGACAGGGAAAACAACAAAAAATTACCTTTCACTGCCCATTTTATCTGAAAAACCAAACATTGGACTATTTGGCTCTACAGGAGAATCACATGAATCATTCTCAGCTGAATCACTTTCTCCAGTGCCAGAAATATGGTACATTATAAGAGCTCTCATTGAGAAGGGTATTAACTGCCCAGGAGACTGCATGACATCAACTAATAGCTCCATGGAATTTAATCCAACTAACAATGACATATGCTTGTAAGCATCTGCATACGCAATTCCCCTATCACATAGTTGTAGGCCCTGGGTATAAAGCATTCTCGACAGTCAATAAATGAGAACCAATACACAGTTTTATATCTAATACAGCTAATCACATGTCTTCAAATTGATTTCTGGATAAACC
>LPNX010556643.1:509968-567744 GCA_001517045.1 Pseudotsuga menziesii
ATGAATTCTTAGCCAAGATTACATCAGAAAGAGGTCCCCCATAAAACTCGCAAACCTGCATATTATAAACTTGAATCTCAGATTTACTTGAACAAAAAATACAATACTACAAATAGTGCTAGGATAGATATATAAAAAGGTTTTTCTATCAGCTTTCTCTTGGAAAGCAGTTACTTTAAAGCATCAGAAAAATGAAATTTTGACACTTCAAGATTTACATAGGGCGATACAGGAAGTTAACTGTTAATCACATGAAACATTTGCTATACATGAAATGTACGTTTTTCAGAGCTTTTCGAAAGATATAATCAACATTTATTAGTTTCCAGAAAGTTTCCAAAAGCATGGCATATCATCTTTTCAAGTAGCTTATGTTTGTACAAACCTATGCTTCCAATATGTGGAATCTTAGTGCATGCATTAGGAGTAAAGTTCTCAGTCTGTAAATAAATTAAAAGAACATGAGCCCTTTGCTTTACTGAACTAGCAAACGCTTTATCCCAGCCAATTTTTAGTCAAGAGGGGGCTTTTTGTGGAACAAACTAAAAATCTCAACACATGGAAGACTTTAAAGTGTCCACAGGACCAATTTCATCTTTATGCCAAGACGGTCCATAGAACCCTCAAAGTATGACAAATGACACATCAAGTGCTTATTCTTATATAAATGCAACTCCAGAACAATGTGATCTATTCAACCAAACCAGTCTACTGATAATTGTTAAGAGCTATGTTGTGGGGAAGCGCTGCCCCCCCCCGCCCTCCGCTGCTGCTCCCGAAGTTCACATCTAAAGGAAGTCTCCAGGAAGCACTAGGGAAGTGCGCTTCCTAAACGCTTCCATATGGGAGCGTTTTCAAGAAGGTCGCTTCCTTGCAAAAAAATTGCTTCCTCGTTTTTTTCGATTTTTCTTAAAAAAAAAAAATTAAATGACCGATGGGGGATAACTAACCCTAGGTCCATACAAATGCTATATAATGGAGGGAACGCCTACTCTAATAGAAAAAAATCTAACCTTAGCAATCATCAGCAGCATTAAATGGTAATGTTAAGTTGACATTTTCCTTATCTTTCATTTTCTATCATTTGACTTAAATTTTAAACATTACCATTAATTGTTTCAGGATGTTTGAGAGTGGTTCCAACCTCATCTGACTTCAAATGCAAAAAGTAGATTTCTTTGTCCCATTCAAAATTAACAGACTTAACAGCTTTTAGGATTTCAAGATTGCAATGTTTTAGGATTTCAAGATTTCAATGTTTCCACTGGATTCTATCATCTACGAGGGTATGGGATTGGCATTTAATCAAACACATCAACCCCTTTATGTACCTTGATGTTGGTCATGTTGATTGTTCAGATTGATGTTGGTGGTGTTGATTGTTCAGATTGATGTTGGTGGCCTCAAAACTACTTTCTGAAGAATCCCTAGTTTAATAGCCTATTTATTGGTGGCCTCAAAACTAGTTTTTGAAGAATCCCTAGTTTATAGCCTATTTATATATTGAAAAATTGAAGCTTTAAAGTTGATGTTATGGATATTGAACCTATGGTTGACAAATTCACTACTAGATGATTGATGATTGATAAATGATGTTATATGGTATTATGGTTTATTTCATGGTTTTATGCTTTCCAGAACTAATTCAACCTTCTTCATGCCTTTGCTGACATATATGCATCAAAATATAAAAAATATATCTATAATATATATATAGTTAAAAAAACGCTTCCAAACCTAAAGCTTTTGAAAAAATTTGTTTTTCACTTCCTCTCCCAAGTAACACAAGTTAAGAGTCTTAGAGAATTCATCTTGATGTGGTACTTGTTGCATCTATCATTTTTTACATATTTGTACTATTGTACTCAAGCACCTTTTCTGTGACATTTTCTCATTCCTTGGATGTGTTCCTCTTTCAGAAATATCTTCTCATTTTTTCTTTGCATATTGTTATCCACTAATTATGCACTTAGTGGATTTCTATTGCGACGCCACTTATTGAGCATGATGAATGTTCATCTTTAGGGTTCAGAAGTGTAGTGTGCTTCAGTTAGCCAATTTTGGCTAGCCATTTTTTATTTTTTGTTAAAATGACCATGCCCCTTGGGGTTGTAATAAAGTGTGCTAGTAGGAGTTTTGAGTGGTCCGGTCTCCTGAGACTTAACTATCAACTAAGGTATTCCAGGGAGTTTTTTCCCTTGTCGATTATTCTTTTCCTTTAGCTGAGTAATAATCGATGAGTTTTTCTCCTGCTTCCTCCAAAGTTGGAATGTCCGATTTTTGAAAGTTGGGCCTTGAGACACTATTTGTATGTTCTATGGTCATTTCCTAAGTCTCGAGATGCATTAAAACATTGTACGAAAAAAAACTTCCCAGACACGTAGAAGTTTTTAATTTTTTATTTTTGACTATAGAGAAATAATTAAAATTTTCAATTAATTAAACCATTTTTACTATGGTTTAATTGAAAAGTTTCAAATTTAATAATTAAGTGGTCCAGGGGCAGTTTTTGGCAAATAAAGACTTGTTTTCTAAGCCAAAACACTCATTTACCCCCTAGACACACTTATCCTAAGTTTTGGATAATTATTTTTCTCTCAATTAAAAATTTCCTCAAAATTAATAAATGCAGAATATTTAATTAAAATAATCATTTTTTTATTAAATGGAGAAAATCAAAATATCTCCAAAAAAGACCAAATTGAATTTAATAAAGGGCTAATTAGCTCGACACGGATTATCGAAGGAGATTCCAATCATCATCAATCAATTTTGCGTCTGTATCGGAGTGCAACAGTTAACTCTCCCTCAAGATTTGCGCCTCTCTTCCTCATGTGGGCAAATTGCCTCTTGTGGATGCTTATGGTTGGTCGGGTGATAAGATCGAGGATTGAGGCCACCTCACCCCCCCTCATTACTCCGCAACTCAGTTACAACTCGGTCAGGCATCAGTTCAACTCTGAATCAATTGCCAGAGCTTCAATCTCCTTAGGGTTGTGCCTTCCTTCCTCATGCTCACGCTAGGGTTGGGATGCTTCTCTCTTTTTGTATAAAAGCGAGTCTCTTGTTCCCATTTTCTCATGGAGAATTTTGCAAGAGAACTCTGCCCAAATTGTAATACTCTTACTTGTTTAATGGAATAAAAGCGACTTTGGAGGTCCATGCATGGGTTCTTGGTGTTCTTGATTTCATCTTGTGTGAGGTGATATCCTCTTAACCTTACTGTCTTTCTCTGGTAAATTGTATAATCATTGCTAGCTTAGGAAGGCTATCAATCTAGCACGCAAGGTTAGCCATTTATTGTCTTTAATTTGGTTATCTATGCAAGATCTATTGAATATCTAAATTGAACAGGAAGTTGTCAGTTATAGCAATGTTTTTGGGATATTTATTTGATTAAGTATTCTAGCATTTGATCTAGTTTATTGTTGATTGAGAGTTGTGTTTCAAGGATCACCGAAGGCGGAGAAAGAGTTGAAGCTCAACCGCTTCTTCACACAACAAGAGTTTTTTATCTAACACTTTCACCGTGCAGGATCTACAACGCGTTTATCTCCAACTCAAGAAACACAACCAAAAGAGGCTCTCTTCTAATCCTTCACAAATCAAAATTAAAAATCTTCCTTGGTTACGAGATACACCTTTGCTTCTTCTTCTTGCTCTTTTAGATCTACCTCTTCCTCTTCTCTTTTACAGTTTTCCACCCTCTTCTTTCTTCTTTCTACCTTGCCTCTTTTTCCTCACTTTTTTACCTCTCTTGCTTCTCTTTTCTCCCTCACTGTTTTACCTCTTTTTCTGCCCTTTCCTCTCTTGCTTTCGATTCCTTTTTCTCCTTTGTTCGCTACCCACTTTTTCTCATTCTTTGCAGCTCTCTTTCTCTTTGTTAGCTGCCCTCTTTTTCTCACTTTTTGCAGGCCTCTTTCTCTTTGTTGGCTTCCCTCTTTCTTCATTTTTTGCAGCCTATCTTTGCCTTTTTACATCTTCTCTCAGCTTGCTTCCACTCCACTTCTTTGCCCCACTTTCCCTCCCTCTTTTTCTCCTCTTAACTCTTTACTTTTTGCACTTAGCTTCATTTCGAAAAATATATAAAAAATTTGCATTTAAACTTTGTTTTGCATGCAGATTAGTTTCATCTTTTGCATCTAGTTTTACTTTGGTTTTATTAACAAACAATGGGTGCATGAGTGGTTGTATTTTTTGTGTATGTACCGAAGAGGAGGCTGACCAAAGACAAGTCCAAAGACTTGCGAGGATTGAAGAAAAAGTTCATAACCAAGAAGACAATCACAAACAAAAACCGCATCCTTTTGTAAAAGCCATCAAGGCTTCTATTTTTTCAAGGTTCTTTTCAAAAGGATTAAAATCCCAAGCATTGTAATTCATTAATAAAAAAGGCTAGTGGGATCAAGCCTCCCATTTTTCCTACTTCCCCTATTTGGAGGAAGTGTGTCTTCTGTCTTTCTTCATCTTTATTTAGTTTAGTTTGCTTGTTAGACTTAGCTTTCATTTTTACTAACTGCTAGATTAGACTTCGTTTTTTGCATATTATCTATTGGTCGTGTATCTTGCTCTTTTAATAAATCATAAAAAGAACATAAAGTCTCTTGAACTTATCATAAAACTAGTGAAGAGCACTCTCTATCGGAGAGAATTGTTGCATTTTGCATTCTCATATTAGATTAGATAAGACTCTTGAATCTCACCATAAGGTGGATCAAAAGCATTCTCTATCGAAGAGCTTTGTCTGTGCTTTAATAAAATTTTCAACTCACATTTCCCCATAAAATTGGAAATTACTATTTTTAAAATGTGTTATCACATATAGTAGCCAGGCTACCATATTCTATTTTTCAGACACAGTACCTTTTTCAGCCAGATCTCTTACATATGAGATGGTGAGATGAGCAGTTTTGCCGGATCATTATTATATTTGTGGACTATTGTACTCTCCCATGTCAGGACTGAGTCTTAGGACACTCAGATTTGAGGACCGATGTAGCCATGTAGTCATTACAGAGCAATTATTGATGCCTAGATGTATATCAGTGCTTTCTCATTGGAAAGATGATGTTTCAGATGGATTATATGCATGATTATGACTCAGCTTTTTATATTGTGTTATGGTTATCATTGCTCTTATACTCATTTTTGTGGCATGTATTAAGATGAGGTGTCATGATCTGGCGGTCATAATTATATGGACTTGGATGTATTTGTATTATGTATTGATGTCCCTACTCTGACTTTGAAGTTCATGATCTATACTCATTGGTTTTACCCTCCTTAGGGAGAATAGAGATAGTCATTCCCACCATTGTTTTGGCTTGCTAGTGTTGGCTTCACCTTTCACTATCTCCACCCATCCATTACCTTCCAGTTTTGTTTTCAACCCAACTGACTTCTTGACTTATGGCATGGAGGACCTTATTCCCCCGCTAAAACTTTTGTTGGACAAACCTCCCTGTCTATATTGTGTCTCGGCTCTAAGTTGGTGACAGAACTTGCCTTTGGTGAGTTGGATTGTATGCCTAAATCATTCTGGTCAGTTGTCCCGATGTTTGGCACTGTGCAGAACTCCCCCTTGTCACTTGAGATGTTGTTGGCTAAAACTAAAAGCTCATGTACTACTTATATTGGAAATGTTTGTATGCACCCACGGAAAATGAAAATGCTAAAGTTGTGTTTCTTAACATATGTGAAAAAGGGCAAGAGCAATGAAATGCTAAGATACCCCTTGAAGGGTATAAGAAAGGGAAGAAAAAAAAGCAATGGTTAAATGTATGCTATATCCAAATATTGTTGACCTTATAAATTTAAATATGTCCCGGATGAAAGCTGCGATTAGCTGTGCTTTTAAGCACTAGTGCAGTCCCAAAGGGTCATATAGGCCAAAAAAGGCCATGGAAATAAAATTGATGATCCTAATGAAACTGGATCTAACTTGATGTAGACATGATGCATAAGTTAAATAAGCACTCTCTGAACAACTCAACCATTTGTGAGGCACTGCCATTGCTTGTGTTGTTGTTTGTCCTGCATATGGTTATAGTGAGTTTTTCCTTTCCATCTCCAAAGTGTCAAGATGTTAAGTAGCAAGTCATCCTTTGCCCTAGCCTTGTCAATTTCAGCCTTCACCCTTCACTAACAAATTGACTACAACTATGAAGTGAGTATAGCCCTAAAAGTCTGGTCTAAGCAATAATAAATAAACCCTATATATGTATTTGGTTGATACACCACCAGTGAAATGACTGCTACTTGTTGTGATTGTTGCTTAAATGAGTTGTAGAGCATGTCTTAGCCTTATAACACTTGCAGCAGATGGATGATAGTCAGAGTTATATTATCGGTATCTGATCATTTACAGATGGTTATATTGTCTATTAGATATGGTTGATGATCAGGTAGAGACCTGAGAGGGGTATGAGTATACACCCTTGATGGATTTGGACTCTCTGAGTCTAATGAGATAGCCTATCTTCAGTTTCGGGCACTTACAGAGATGATCAGGCTCATTTTACCTTTCTGATACAGTTTTGCTTCACAGGATGATGTGTCTAAGCAAAGAGATGTTTTATTTGGATCTCCTAGGGCATTGTATGGAGCATAGGGGTGCAGCCACTTGTTTGTACCATAGTACCCCCATCCTAGAGAGCCTGGTGGGCTCAGTTTGACAACGCAGGCACCCTAGGAGGCTGTTTTGGCAAGTTCACGTTTCCTGAGGCAGATTAAAAAATGATTAAATGGCTATTGAAAAAATCGATTTGGGCTATTGAGGCAAGAAAATGACATGGGATGAGTCATGATGATGAGAGTGACGTCCTCCGCACCTTCCCCAGCATTTGCAGCACCTGATTGGGCCCACACCTATTTTTTGGGCATTTTTATATTATTTTCTGGAGCTTTTGGGAGGCTCACGATTTCCTCAAGGAGGCACAAAGTCAAAGAATTAAAATATTATATTATTTTATTGTGCCATGGGGCACCCATAGGGCGTTAGTTAACACTCCATGGAGCCACCATGTGCTTCATTTATTTCTTGTTGAGTGCGGTACCCTCTTGTTGGGTGTTTTAGTCCACTTTGGTACTTTATGGTTATATTGATCCATGTATTGTATGTTGAGCTCATCTCAACCATTGATTAGTATATTTTATCTTTTAATCTTAGCCACTCGTTTTCGAAGTGGTTAGGATTCGGTTATGATTGTGGTTCTCTCATTTCTATTTAAAGGAGATAGGAAAGATTTTTCCATGGATATTTTTTGGATCTGCTTTGCATCTGATGTTCTCAAATGGTGATTGCATAGTCTTCTGCTTCCTAGCATTGTGGAAATTCATGTGAGATCTATATTTTTTCTGCTATCATTGTCTTGTCTACAGGAGGGCCTTTTGGCTGAAGCGTTTTTGCAGGGGGACCTCAACTCGTTCGGTTATCTTCGTCTTGGATCAAGGAGATTTCATTAGTGTCATTGTGAACTATGATTACTTCTTTTTACTTTCCTATAGCATTTTGTTTCTTTATCTTGTCTTAGCAAATCTAATATTGTTGACGTTTGCTCATGCAGGGTAGGGGGCGCATTGGTGGCTTGGGGCTTACATCCGTCATAGAAATCAAGTGGATCTTCCAGAATTGATCGAGATAGCGAGGATCATCGCTGTTAAGGCTTCTACAAGCATTTCTAGGTACGATCTAACAGGTAATTCTCTTCTCTTTAGCAGATCTCAATCTATTGTACCTGTTTTTCTTCCATTTTTTTGAAAATCCTTAAAATACTAAAAAAACCCTAAAAAGTACTAAATCTAGGAACCGTCTAATCTTTGGCCAAACCACTGCTGGGTTTCATAGATCGGGCCTCCCCCTCACTGAATCTACTGCAACGCTGGTCAAATTCTTACAGGTTTGACCTAGATCTGAAATCTTGTCTGAAAACTACATAGTGGCCCCACTGAAAATTTGACCTGCTAGGGTTTTCATTTTTTTGATAGATCGGGTCTCACACATTCCAAATCACCCCCAACGCTATCCAGATTCATGACAGTATGACCTAGATCTGAATTTTAGACTGAAAACAACCCTAGTGCCATCACTGAAAAACTGGACCTTTCCGGAGTTTACTATTTCTGAAATCTGACAGGTTGGGCTAATAGATCGAGCCCTAAGCACTCCAAAACACCCCTAACGCTGAGCTAGATCCATCCTACTTGCCCTAGATCTGAAGAAATAAGTTTTTTCATCCTCTCAGCCATATTCATCAACTTTGACTTTTCTGGGATCTAACTTTTCCTAAATTTCTCTGAACCGAGTGTGTAGATCAGGCCCTCCTGATCCCATTTCCTCTTCAACGCTGAGTTGGTTGTCTGTTGGTGGCCTCAGACCTACAGATCTGTCTCATCCAACCCTAGCGCTAGCCTTCCTTAACTGAATTTCTGCCCAGACTGAGCCATCCGGACCAAAACACTTATCTAGGTCCACAGATCACGGTCTACCCTAGGTGGGTTCACCTCAACGCTGGGTGTATACTGACTCCATTGCCCAATGCACGAAAGGCACTGATCTCCCATCCTTAGCGCTAGCCCTGAATTGACCTCTTCCCCTTGAAATTGGTTGTTCCTTGATGACTCAGACAATCACACCTGTTCACCTTTTTCATTGAGTCTATTAGCTAAGTACTAGATAGTCCCAACTATTTTCCTGCCCATCCTACCTCAGTTACGCTTCCCAAGGCAGAGCTCATCTTCTTTAGTTGCTAGTACCAAACCCTAGATCTAACCATTTCCCCCAAAGGTCGTCCGATTACTGCTTTGGATCAGCCAATATACTGCTGAAGTCCCGATCCATCTACTGAATCCTATTGTAGATCTAGAGTTTCTGAACTCCTTACACCTTACGTACCTCAGTTTTTTTTGATCTGATCTGGTGTCTAGGTTTGATCTCTCCTATCGAGAGCAAATCTGGGTCTCCCCCATTGTTGTTTTGGACTCGGACAACATAAAGCGAAGACTGCATTGATTGGCGTGACAACCATCTCTTTGGAAGTCTAGGCAGTCTGGGTTACACCTCCTTAGTAACTTGTTCCTCTACCATCCATCTTGGATCCATCTTGCACAGGTCGCTACAAGGTTGGTGATAACAAAGTGTGTATGCCCTACCCAGTCGGGATACCCAGAAGCACTGTAGCTTGTTAATTCACATATTTAATTTCAATTTCACACCTAATAAAATTTACCACCCCATAACCAACGAACCGGTGTTGAACGTAATATTCTAAGTGGGCAAATTCTTACTGGGGGTGCTGGGTAGCCCTCCTCGTTTGCAACAGCTGGTTAGTTATTGAACGCCTAGTTGTAAACTTGAACGGTCCAACATGTCCTTGAACGGAGCCACCTAGAGTATTTCTGGTTAGATTTCCAGTACCTTTGCGTATCAGTTGGAAATTCCCCTCACCTTAATAATCAAGATCATCATAAAATACACAATAAAATTTACCAAGAGCATTGCAAAACAATCTCACGAACACATCTTCAAGACTTGTATTTCAGCATCCCCAGCACATTTTGACTCCATTTTTGGCACTAGTCTGAAAATTCTCTTACATCATCTGATTTGGACCATTTGTCCTTCTTATTCTAAGTGAATGCTTTGAATTCAGTCATCTTATGCAGCTTATCTTGTGTTTTGCAAACAGCAACTTGGATTGCTTAATTTATTATTGTGTATCTCATAAAAACTTCTAAACAACATTCATTCACATCTGACATCCAAAAACATTTAAAAAACAAGAGCCTTAGACAACTCTTTGTTAGGGCCTAACCCCCTTGGCTTCGTTAGGAGTTAACCTAAACGAAGAAGCTGGAATCAGGTGACAGCACCTGGCTCTTTGCTTACCCCCAAGGCCACGCCTTTCCCACTTGGGAAACAGCAGTTCAAAAGATTTCTGCTGACGGTGTGCATTCGGCGGACAACACATATGATTGTGCATTCTGAAATCTGAAGGCATAAGGTGTTCAGTTTGATTTCACTAGTCCACATCAAAAAGTTTTTTCTCCCCTATTTCCCAATGCCCTCATCTATTCTTCTTACTTTATACTTCATACAACTCAAAACATTTCTTAATTTGATTTATTACATGTTTTTAATCAAAGAATAACTACCCTCAGAAATTTGAGTCAGTATATGTTCTCCTCCAAAGCATAACTCCTTTTACTGTCCCTCTTTCCTGGTTTTTAAACACATTTAATTTGTAAACATAACATGTCCACACAATTTAAGAATCCCATTAACCTAAATAGGAACATTAATTTTAACCATATCGTGTTTTGTTAACAGCTCAAATCCTTCACCTTACCAATTAAACTGTCCATTTTTTCACAATCTGCTTTACTCTGAAAAACTTCCAACTTTGCTTGAACTCAAACTAAGCCTCTATGCAGCCTCTAATTCAAATTTTCAATCAGAACAAATATCCCAGACTATACCAACAACCTCAAATGAGCTCCTTCAATGCTTTTAGAATGGCTACCCTTTCCAGCTCCTTAATTTTACCCATTTTGGCCTTGATATTCCTTCTACTAGAAAAGAATCAAGGCACAGCATTTGAATAGCCAAAAGAAGCTTTAAGTAATAGCTGCACAACTGGACAACCACACACAGAAACCTCCTACAAAACATGTATCTTATCCTGCACCTCTTGAGTCACCAATAAAGGCAATGATGTTGGCGAGTAAATGACAACAACGTATTCATAAAATACTTATGAAAGCATTAAAACAAACACAAACATGTAAACAGATTGGGACTGCTAAATAAGCAAGACTAAGAAAATGTATAGCATCTATCAATGCCTTTATTCATCAAAATTGAAATTTATGCACTACAACTGTCAAACCTGCCATAAGACCTAGTACAACAAATAGTGCCTAGAAACAAATAAAAGCTCATTAGAAACCACTACTCAAAATAAACACACAAGACAGCAACGATAAGTAGACTTCTCTTACGCTTAGCTATTATTGTTGGTTGTTGTCACTAATCCTTCAACCTAGTTTGCTCTTTGGTGGAAACTAATACAAATTTCAATCGCAATTCGAATTTCACTGATCAGCACTTTAGAAAGGTTATTGTATGTTACACCTCATATTGTATAAGGGTAATCCAGCTGATGATTGTGACGACTTCATTTAGACTCTGAATACCTACACTGCATAATCAGTTGCACATGGTTTATAGTTCTTTGTGTTGCCGCCTAATACACACCACAATTAACGTGGCAAAAATCTTCATGTCATTGGATGTGTCCTTGGGGGAAAGCCTTGAGTCGAGTTACTGGCACTCAACACTCAACTCCTCCGTCTAGGCCCACTCCAAGCAAAGCCAAGGGGGGTGGTCCCTAATAAAAATAAACTAAGGCTATGTAAGCTATAACAGAATGAAATCTAGGAGTTAATACTGAAACAAGAGCAACAATCATGTCTAGTCTAGCAGCATCTCAAATCAAATAAATGCTTGCAGTAAAAGATTACATCAAAATTACACTAGTGTCGAAAGATAAAATGAAAGTTGTTGAAGGGAACTGTTGCAATGCTCTTGACAGATTTAGATATTAAAAAATGAGTTGCTTAGAGTGGGTTTATTGATTTTGTTTGGCCCACTAAACATTAACCTCAGAGTGAGTGTAGACAACAATGTCAGATGTACAACGGGGAGAGAACCAATCTCAATGAGTATCCCCCTGACTTCTTGCCAAGTTCAATACAAGTTCTGAACTTCAACAATAACCATTCAATGGACTTCCCTAATTAGACTAGACACTCGATATCTCTTTTCTACATGAAACCAAAGATCATGCAATGTCCCCAATGGTCATGTTATCACACAGTGTAGCTACCCACTAAAGGTATCCTCTCCGAGACGGTAGAGGTGAGGTAGCTAACCGATGACACTGCAAGGGCCTCATCCACTACTAATGAAAGGTAGTTGTCACACTAGACAGGATCTTGTCACTTTAGATCAAACCATAGAATGATCAAAGGGGAGACCCTACTAGCCTATGAGGGTTAGCGAGCCTACTCAAGACACTATAATGGATAAGCAAATGATGTGTAACGTGAACAATGAGTAAGTAAATCTAGATCTAGAAAACGATTGCGGTAGGTGGGTTTAGGCTAAGTTGGGGAGGCTTAAGGGAATGAAAAATTGCCCAACTTAGGGTGAATTATACCACAAGGAGTTTAATAATGTAGATCTAGATAGATCTATTCTAAATGAGAAATATTCAAATTAGATCCACCTAGGGTTTATGTAATTATGGATGAAGTGGACCCAAAAAGCACTAGAACGGGATGTGAATGACTAGATATGGATTCTTGAAGACTAGATCTATTGATTTGAAGTGGGTTCAAGCATGCCCAACTAATAGGTTTGAAAGAATGACCAAAATCCCAAGGAGGGTGTTGTTGCCGCCTTTCACACACCTGGGGGGGGGACATGGCAGAAATCTTCAAGCCACTCGTTGTGTCTTTAGGGGCAAGTCTCGAGTCAAGGATATCACCTTGTTCTTGACTCCTCTGTTTAGGTCAATTCCTAATCGAAGCCAAGGGGGGTAGACCCTATTAGTTTCTAAGGCTGTTAAGGCTTAGTGTGTTTGTGGATGAGTGAAATACTTAGGAGTTTATAAAAAGATCGTACCAAGATGCTAAAAACCAGCAAGCAAATATTAGTAAAACGTGCCCAAAAACACTTTGGAAGTGTCTTTGAACATGTTATCACATATGCATTTGCAGTTGGGCTACCATGATGCAGCATATAGATTGGTTTCTTTATTCTTCTGAGCTTTTCATTCACATGGGGTTTTAGCGTGGATCATTACAGCCTCAGCCACTCCAGAGCCTTGATCAGCAGAGTTTCCTTGCCAAGACTAAGATCCATTAATCCATTGAGATGCTTTCAGTGATGACCTAGTTCATTTGAGCAGAGTAGCAGATCAGATATGGTACACACAGTTATAGAGGGGCCTATCAGCTGGAGACAGGTATATATGGTGAGATCAGGCATATGCTTCTATAGTTTGATTTTGCTCTGTGATGTATATCAAACAGCCATGCTTGTCTTGTTAGGATGATCATGGTGACCTATGCTTATACATGTACTAATGCTTGAACTTGTGCTGAGACTAATCAAAGGACTTGATTTGAAGATTGTTGCTCATGCCAAGCTTGTTCAAATAGTAAACCTTAGTGCTATGTTGGTTCCATGTGTCATTTGTCCCCATCCATCCAGTTCATCCATTGTTTAATTGTATCCCATGACTTAGATTTATTGAGACTTGTGAGATTGAAGATCTTTTCCTCATCTTGACCCCCATGCATGATAGACACCATGTGTTATGTGTCTCTGGCTATGAAGTATGTGGCTTGGCTAGTGTGGTTGGGTTCACCGAGTAGTTTATCTTTAGTCCTCAAAACAAGTGCTCCTCCAAACAATGTTGCTAAACACTAAAGCATCGAAACGTATAAAAGCTATATCTAAATGATGCAAAGTAAATGTTTAAAAAGTAGTCAGTCGCTAAGGGGTTGAGCACTCATTCTTTGCATAATGTAAGGCTCATTTGCCCTCCACAGGGGCAACAGGGAGAGGCAAACCCGTCGAGGCTATGGACTGCTCGCTGGAAGCGGGGCTAGGCCTTAGTCATTTACTGGAGCCCAGAAGGCTTTCCAAGGCACCTGCTCTTGTAGGTTCGCTACTATCTTATGTGAAATGTGAAAGTTATTGAAAAAGGTCAATGATCAAAGGATGTGCACTCACTCTTTGTATAGGGTTCAGCTCATTTGCCCCCACAGGGAAACAGGGTGACCAAGATTCCCTAGATCATTTACTCATTTTCCTTATTTTACGGCTATCTTGGTCATAGGGACACCCCCTGGCTTAGTATTTTCACCGAGTCCAAAGTGTCAATATCCTTGACTAGTGTGACATCTAAGTTCTTTCAGAGGTCTTGGATATCGTAGGCTGCAACTTTAGTTGCCTTTCCTATGCCATCCTGGATAGGGTCACCCCAAGGGGCAACCACAAGATTCGTGATAACACAACACAAAAAAATCTAACAAATTTCTAAGTTAAATTTTATAAAAAATAACCAAGGAAGCAAACTTTCCTTGGGATCTTGGCCCACTTTTGGGCAGCCAATAAGATTGTGCACTTGGATGCAAGATTTAACTTTGATATTCAAAGGAAACTACTTTTGAGAGCAAGCTTTAGACCTACTATTAACTACTTTTAAAATTTGAAGTTGAAGAAGGTGAAAGAACGCCCCCTTCTTTGAAAAGGGCAATTGAAGATGCTTGCAAATTTGCAAATGGACTAAGTTTCTCTCAATAAGATGCAGGGTAGGCATCAATCAAGATCCCTTACGAATCTACTGAGATCCCTGTAGGAACCTTCACACTTGCATAGACTTGTCAAGATATTAGTGAAATTCTAAACCGAAAATAAAGAGAGCATACTCATAAGCAAACAGGCATACAGATCTTAAATCTTAGATCTAGATATTTCAATTGAATAATGAAACAACACAATTCAATCCTATGATTAATCCTAATCCTTCATTATGCTAAGCTTGACAAGAAAGACAATATGCAAAATATTACTCTACAATTATCCCAGTAAGCACATTAAACCATGAACATCTAGTTGACAAAGACACAAGATGTACGTCCAAATCCTTCTTTCATTAATCAAAAAAATATTAAAAAGCAAATAGTAAATACACAGGAGCAGACGTTTCACCATTCATGAAGAAAGGAGAATTGCCTCGTTTAAATAGCCAAGAGAGACCCAGGGGAGGCACTACCTTCACATGTAGTTCGTGGAGATGATTTAGGAATGAGTATAAGTTAAGTGGAGTGATCTCCATGGAGGAGGCGCCACGTCCCATGAGGTAGGCGACCTCACTCTACCCACTCGACATGTCTCTCCAAGCCTATATAAACACAAAGTTGCCAATTCCAAGGCTAGGGCAAAGGGTGACTTCTTACTTAACATCATGACACTTTGGACATGAAAGGGGAATACTCACTATAACCACATGTCGAACAAACAACAACACAGGGAATGGCAGTGCCTCACAAATGGTTGAGTTGTTTAGAGAGTGCTTATTCAACTTAGGCATCATGTCTACATCAAGTTTGATCCAAGTTCATTAGGACCATCAATTTTATTTCCATGGCCTTTTTGGCCTATATGACCCTTTGGGACTTCACCAGTGCTTAAAAGCATAGCTAATCGCAGCTTTCATCTCCAACATATTCAAATTTATAAGGTCAGCAATATTAGGATATAGAATGTATTTATCCATTGCTTTATTGGACCTTTTCTTGCACCCTTCAAGGGATATTTTAACATTTCATTGATCTTTCCCTTTTTTCACATATGTTAAGAAACATAGTTTTAGCATTTTCATTTTCCATGGGCGCATATATAAACATTTCCAATACAAGTAGTACATGAGCTTTCAGTTTTAGCCAACAACATCTCAAGTGACCAGGGGGACTTCTACACAGTGCCAAACATCGAGACAATCGACCAGAATGATTTAGGCATACAATCCAACTCACCAAAAACAAGTTCTGTCACCAACTCAGAGCCGAGACACAGTATGAACAGAGAAGTTTGTCCAACAAAGGTTCTAGCAGGGAAAGGTCCTCCATGACACAAGTCAAGTAGTAAGTCGGGTTAAAACAAAACTGGAAGGTAATGGATGGGTGGAGACAGTGAATGATGAAGCCAACACTAGCAAGCCAAAACAAATGGTGGGAATGACTACCTCTATTCTCCCTAAGGAGGGTAAAAACCAATGAGTATAGATCAGGAACTTCCAAGTCTAAGTAGGGACATCAATACATAATACAAATACATCCAAGTCCATATAATTATGACCGCCAGATCATGACACTACATGTTAATACATGTCACAAATATGAGTATAAGAGCAATGATAACCATAACACGATATAATAAAAGCTAAGTCATAATCATGCATATAATCCATCTAAACCATCATTTGTCCAATGAGAAAGTACTGATATGAATCTGGGCATCAATAACTGCTCTGTAAATGACTAAATGGCTACATAGCCCTCGAATTTGAGTGTCTTGAGACTCGGTCCTGACATGGGAGAGTACAATAGTCCACAAATAAAATAATGATCCGTCAAAACTGCTCATCTCAGCCTCTCATAAGTAAGAGATCTAGCTGAAAAATGTACTTTATCTGAAAAATAGAATATGGTTGCCCGGCTACTATATATGTGATAACAAAGTATAACCCTTGTGTTTTCCAAATTATAAGGACCAAAGTGCACTTCTCCCATATTGTAAAAATTAATAAACATTTGAGAAGGCTCCTAAGAGCTCGCTCCTCATCCCCCCTGGGGGCGATCCACGTTGATCCCTTCTTTTTCGTGATTTTAAGTTTTAGTTAGTTTAATTTTCATTTCCTGTTTAGTTGTTTATTTTGTCAAAGGAAAGGAAATACTTACCCCACGCTCTCCCGAGTATCCGGAAAGGGGGAAAGAGATTCATGGTAGGACTAATTAGAAAACTTTTTCCTTTGTCTTTTATTTAAGCTTTAAAATCAACCCGGTTGTGCTCTCCCGAGTATCCCAAAAGGGGGAAAGAGACTCATAGCCGTGCGTAGTTAGTTAATAAACATCACATTCAGGACTATAATAAAAATTGACGAAAGCTCCTTCCCCGTATGCTCTGCACCGTTGCAGCTTCTCTGATCAGTTGGTTGTACCAGAAAGGGATACGAGCGACTAGAGTAATAGGAAAATCCACATAAAATTGTTTCTTAAGAAATTGGGAGGTCGCAAAAGGTGAATACCACAAAGTCAGGGGGCTAATCCAAGCAGGTTATGCCTCGCCCCGTTGGACACTTGGTAAAGCTGCTTTCGCGTTCATTTCAAGAGAGCTTACTTTATTGGGCCAAACCCAAAATTAACCCACTCCCTTAATCACTCATTTAATAAATCTAAAAATTCAGCAACTGAAACACTACAATACTTTCACCGAGACTACACTAGCAACCCTCATACACAAGCATTTTCTTTATTGGCACTGGTCTACTTTACGTTATTTTGCATGAGTCGGATTTTGCAAGGTGTCTTGAATAATTTGCATATTTTCTAAAAGTTGCTAAGAGTAATTTATTTGCAGTGATTGGTCGGTAACATTTTAATCCATTTCATTTCAAGCTCCTAGAATAGTTGTTGTTTTGTACTTTCATAGAATAAAACAACCATAGATTATTTTTATAGGGACCACCCCCCTTGGCTTCACTAGAAGTCGGCCTAGACAGAGGAGCCGAGTAGCAGGTGACAGCACTTGGCTCGAGGTTGCCCCCAAGGTCACACCTAGTGGCTAGAATATTTCTGCCACGCGACCCGAGGTGCAAATTAGGCAGCAACAAGAGTCAAATGATAAATACAGTATATTATTTACTATTGTGACACCACTAGAAATACAAATAACTTATGTACAAATTGAAGCACATGTGTGATACCTGTAATGAGTTTTCCCTGGATGTCTCACAAATGGATATGGATATGAACAGTATACTGTACACAGGGAAAATGAGTTCAAACAAGCTAGAGATATGTTAGTGATGGAGGGATGATGAACTCGTTTGAATTTCTGTGGAGTGTTTACTGCTATATGATGCACAGCATCAAGGAAGAAAACATCACCAGATGAAGACATGTTAACACACAACCAACCAAACTAAAGAAAAGGTATTTGAGGAAAAGTTTCTTGAACATGCCATGCACTTTGCAATTTCAAGGGATCTTACAAGTCTATAATATCATAAAAATTAATATTGTTTAAGCCTGTCGCCATTCACCTTCAATATTCAGCAATTGGCTTTGTAATCCTACCAGAGTTGGCAGTTTTGATTTATTTCCCTCAAATTCAGTGTTAATCAGATGGCTTGAAATCAGATTTACATTCAAATTTGGGTGCTCCTAAGGTAACTGTCAATTTAAGTATTCTTATAAATACAGTGTTGACTCTTGAATTCACCAGGTTTTCTATTTATTTCTTACCTCTATTCTGAAAATGAAATTATCAATTGACGCATTCTTTAACTGACATTAAAAAGTTTCCTGTTTCTTTTTCAGTAAATCGGAGAAACACTACCCACATCAACATGGGATAATGCATTGTCAAACTAAGAAGACAGTCCAGCTAAGCAGCTGCATCTGAGGGGCATCTATGCTGTCAAAATTCACCCAAGACTTCCCTCTGGCCTTGCCCATTTTCCCTGCATTATCATAGGCCTGTCTTAACACCAGGAAGCAAGCCCAGCAAGGTTTGACCCTTGTCATCATCATGGTAAGTTCTCAGCCTTATCACTATGCCATGGCTGCTGGACAAGTGGGATCAAAAACGTTGTTGAAGCAATTGAAAAACAACAACTTGTGGTAAATCAAAAGAAAATTAAATTGTAGATGGAAAGACAACAGTTGAAAAAAATCAGATTGATAGATATAGCATTTTCCATGCAGGAAAATATATGCTCCCTGAGAACATTGACCCTTGAAGATTAAAAAAACAAAACTCAAGTATCCACAAATGTATAGTATCTCACCACTTCAGCAATTTTCTTAATCATTGACGCTGGATTTGAACTCAAACCTTTCACTAATGCTATAGTAAATTGCTTCAATTTTGCAACTCTCTTATCCTTCTCTGAGTCAACAAGAACTGCATCAGCTACAACACTTTCAGGGCCTAATGCAGACAATTCATCTGGAGTTGGAATTGCAGAAAACCGTGCCTTCAATTTTTTATCCTGTGCAGTAAGCTCAAAACATGTAAGGCCTTGACTATTAAAAATGTACTTAAACATACTAGATAAATAATTAATCAAGCATACAATAGCCCACAGGGGTTAGAGCAATTGGTAATGTGTAAGTGAAACGAGAAGTTGTGAATGGAAGGTACGAGTTCAAATCCCCCGTGGGTGCTTACTTACAAAAAAAAATAATCAAGCATACAATATGCATGTACAATAAGTAGAATTTAAATGCATTAAAAAGTTCAAGAGCTAAATGTCAACTATTTTTACCCAGTTACCAAGGATTCAAATCTTATAGGAGCCATACTGTAATGTAACTAAATTTTTTTTTTTTTAAAAGGTCAATATATAAAATAAACAATAAAAACATAGCAGGATATTGGTTTCACTAGGTGAAAAGAACCCTAAGCTTGTTCATGTTAATGACCGTTGAAGGGGAGAGAGCTTACTTAGACTGGTTGCTAATGCACACATTTTGTTTTTCTCTACGCAGGTTATCAAAGTCTTCTAAGTTGTGTGCTTGTCCTTACAAGAAGTTAATATTGTGTCCCTATTATGGACCAAAGGAAACCGGCTATAACAGATGGCAGCATTTGAGATTATCATTATCACTTTAATTGATAGGACTGATGAGAAAGGCTGAGGTGTAAATGCATTAGTCCAAGAGTACTGACACTGAGTCAGTTCAATAAATATCAAGTATATAATTTCCTCAGATAATTCTCGATGGATCAAAGGGTTTCACCATCAATTTCAACCAAAGGATTGCTAGATCTGAGGGTTTTAGTTTACTCCAGAGACAGAAGAATTGTTTGAAGGCTAAAGTCTGGGAACTATTCCAGGTTAATTTCCCATGAGTTGAGCTGGTTCGCAGCTTACCACATGGCTCAAGCTACCAAGACGGAGTTCATTCATCCAATTCAGGCCGGTTGCAGTCAATCAGGAATAGAGCCTATTAACTTCGTTTCATCCCAGCAGATATGTGAACTGTGCTTTATTTTTGTTTTACAGTTCTTACCTCAAGTTTCCTATCCACGCCTCAAGGGTTTATCTCATTAACCCTTTTAATTCCAATATAATTCCAATATAATTCCACTCCAATTTAACTCGTAGTTTATCCTTGATTCTCTCTACTTCACGCCCTCTCTATCTTGGCCTTCAGTTATCTTTTCCATAGGGAAGCAAGGAACTTCTGCTCTTCTAATCAGTTTCATGGTTGTAATTTTCCTTGAATAAAGTGAAAACTTTGGAGATCCATTGTGTGCAAGATCTTTTCATGGTGAATGCTTGAGCTCCATTGCGGTGATATTAGCTTAGTTGCATGTTCTTTCCATTTGCAATATATCTAGCTTAGAAGATTATTTCTAGTCCATAAAGTAGGCATTTAAGGTTTTCAACTTGCTTACTTGTGCTAGGTTCTCTAAGATTCGAGAGTAGCAAATTGTAGTCGGCTATACTAATGTTCTTTTGGGTCTTGGTCAACTTATTCAACTAGATTTAATCTTGTTTATTGGAAGTTATGTAGCTTTGTAGATCATCAAGGATGAAGGAGAACTAGGAGCTCGGTTGCATCCTCTCTCTTCACAACTATCTTTCGGATCTAATGCTTCTTGTATTGCAGGAACTTTAAAAGCTTCACCAAATTCAAGCTTGGGCCTGAATTTTTCCTTCTATCCTCTAAAACACTTTAAATCTCTTTCTTTCTGGTTACTTTTTTTTCTAACAAGTAAATCATATCCAAAAGTTTATCATGTTGATTTACTTGTTTAATTAGATCTAAAGTGCTTTTAAATCTACATTCTAACCTTAGATCTAAACTATTTCTCTTCGTGCTTAATGCCATAATTTTCTCCTATCTTTTGCAAGCACTAAGTAGGTGTATTTTAATGTATTTTTAGCCAACCTACTATTCCTTCTGGTGGTATTTTTGCTTGCTGGTTTTTAGTAGGTTGAAAGAAAAAGAGAGAGAAATTATGGCCAAATTTCGACAAATCTACCTATCCTAAGGCTCCAAAGTGCCCCCTCTCTTTCCCTTTTATTTCTGATTCATTCTAAACTGCCCCAATCCCACATTTAAAGGATCAAAGGTCCTCTTTCTCCTAGAAAGCATTGTAATAAAAATTAATAAAGAGACTGTGGACTTCAAGCCCCCACAACCCCCTTCCCCTCATTTTGGGAAGGCTTGCGTCGCCTTCTGTTTGGTTTCCTGCTTTTATTTGCTTAAAGTCTTTAGAGTGATTTTTTCTTTGTGTAATGAATTTCAATCGAAGTTCTTTCCTTTAGTTTCTTTTCATTTCGCAAAATTGGATACTAACCCAACCTTGCTCTCTCGAGCAATGTTTTAAAAACCGGAACCAGGAATCGAACCAGCCGAGAGTCAACTCGGACTGGAACCAGAACCGGTAATGAACCAGAGTGGCTTGATTTTAATGAACCGGACTCGTCAAAAATACAAAAAATATACAATTTTAATGAAAAAAAAATAACTTTCCAAGCAATGATTTTAATCCATAGAAGCATAATATGCAAACTATACTCATATATATATATATACCATAAACCATGTATGGGTCACAAAATGGAACCAAGTGAACTACATAGTTCATACTCAAGTCTCGTGAGTCATACACATATCTCAGATTCTAAAACAAAATACAATTTTAAGCCTACAACCCACACACAAATTTTAAGCCTCCAATGCTCTAATTGCTCCAACCTCCAAGTTCAAAAAGGCACAAAAGCTCCAACAGCAACAGCCACAGTCTCACAAAAACTCCAACTAAAGCTCTAATAGCTACAACCACAAATTCTCCAACTGAAAAAAGAGAGAAGTGTGAGGTAAATGAGAGGGGGGGGGTGTATTTGGAGGTTCATTTTAGGGTTTATGAGTGTGTAGGGTTAGTTATTTTTCAAACAAGGAATTAAACCCCTTCACATCATGTGCGTTTGCAAAGACTGTTGATGGAGCAACCGACCGGTTTTTATTGGGCTCGGCCGGTTCAGGCACCTAACCGAGCGGTTCGTTACCGAACCAGTCCCTGGTCCAATTTTTCTGTTGGTTCAATGTTCCAAATGGTTAGACCAGTCAACACAACCGGTTTCGATTCCGAGTCGGTCGGTTTTAAAACACTGCTCCCAAGTATGGCCGTGCCTGAAAGAGACTCTTAGTTCTAGTAATTAGTCTCACAATTATTATTTTTTTGGCTTTCACAATTTTCAAAAGGAATAAACAATCAACCCTTCTGTGTATGCTCTTTCCCATAGTAGGTTCTCCCTGACCTTTGGGATAACCAAAAGCGGAAGCATGCACTTTTTAACTTTGCACATTTAATAAACAACTCACATTAATAAAATCAAACTCCCATAAACATACGGAAATTCAGCGTAAACGAAATTGTCTTGTTGTGGGCAAATTTTACAAAGGAAGCGAGAACAACTAGAATACGACCGTGGGGCCCCGTCAGGCTACACCCACGTTTGGTGTAGTGTTGGACACAACCCCATGACTCCATCTAGCCTACACATCTTTGTGCAAAACCACATCAGACAAGATCCGTGTTTCCGCTTTTCACACACCTGGGGGGAACGTGGCAAAAATCTTCAAGCCACTCGGTGTGTCCTTGCGGGCAAGTCCTGAGTCAAGGTTGCCACCTTGTTCTTTACTCCTTTGTTTAGGCCAACTTCTAATCGAAGCCAAGGGGGGTAGACCCTATTAATTTCTAAGGTTGTTAAGTCTTAGTGTGATGATTTATGATTTGAGTAAGTTATTTAGGAGTTTTGATGAAAATAATGTAACAAGATAATTGCAATAAGATATGTAAGCACGACAGCATATAGATTATCTTAACACATGATAAACATATGATATTGAAGCAAATGATTGTATGATAAAAAAAATACCAGTGCCAAAAATGGAGTCGAAATAAGAAAGTGATGTTGTAGTGCGAAGAAATGTGTTGCAAATGCTCTTGGTTAGTTTTAGCTTATTGTGAATAAATTAGTGAATTAGATTAGGGGGGAAGGGAACTCCGAATATACCTTACGATACGCGGAGTATGACAAAAACCCTTATCTGATGCGGTTTCACACAAAGAATATGTGGGGTGAATCGGAATCTCTGGGATGTGTCCAACACTACACCAAAAAGGTTGTAGCCTGACGGTATCCCGAGGTCGCTATCCAATTGTTCTCGCTTCCTCTGTGAACTTTCCCCGTAACAGATTAATTCGAGGCGTTGGATTTTCGCCTTGGAAGGTTTATTCAAATGTGAATCTATCTTAACTGCAACCCTCGTTTCTTTTGATGCATCCAACTGTTTGGTCTAACCGCAGCAGCGCAGAGCATACACACCCGAGTCTTGTTAATTTTAAGGATTTTCAAGGACTATGTTTGCTTGTTAAAAAAAAATACCTCCAAAAGTCTCTTTCGGTTCAAATGAACCTCAATCGAGAAAGCAAAGAGGGGTTAATTTTAAACGAAAAGTAAAAATAACATAAGGAACTAAATAATCAATAGTTTTCTAATTAACCCTACCACTCATCTCTTTCCCCTTTCGGGTAACTTGAGAAGTCAAGGGGTTAGTATTTGTATTACTTTTGATCAAATAAACATATAACAAATGCACTGATCAAAGTATACTGCTCTAGAAAAGAAACTAAACTAAAAAGGAAAATCACGAAAAACAGCACCGACACAGATCCCCCCTGGGGGGATGGGTTGGGTAGTGGGCTCTGAAGAGCCTACCCATAATCTTTTATTAATATTGGTTACAACACTTGTTAGGAAAGGCCACTTTTTTCTTATAAAAATTGAACCCAAGGGCTTACAAATATTTTAGGAAAGTGATTGTGGAACATGGGGGAACTCCAAGAATGCTCCAGATGGCCCAAATGTTAGTTTTCGGGCAACATTTCATTCTCTTTTAAGATGGACCTGCTAAAAAACAGCAAACAAATTTTAGTAAAACATGCCCAAAAACACTTTGGATGTCTCTTTGGACAACAAAGAAAAAACTTCTAAGTTAAAGTTTAGAATTAAAAAATGAAAAAATAACCAAAGAAAGCAAACTTTCCTTGGGATCTTAACCTGCTTTAGGGAAGCCAATAAGATGTGCACTTAGATGCCAAATTTAACTTTGATATTCAAAGGAAACTACTTTTGAGAGCAAGCTTTAGATCTACTATTAACTACTTGCACCAAAGAGACTTCCTATGCCTAGATCTATTCTTGAGATGTGATAAAACTTGTGAACTTTTAGATTTAAGCAAAAATTCTCTTATGAACTAGATTCAAACAATGTATTCACCTTTTGAAATGATAGATCTAATCAATAAGAGAGTAACCAAGTAACCGAAAGATTGATTTTAAAATTTGAAGTTGAAGAAGGTGAAAGAAAGCCCCCTCTTTGAAATGGGCAATTGTAGATGCTTGCAAATTTGCAAATGGACTAAGTTTCTCTCAATAAGATGGAGGGTATGGAAAGTGCTGAAATATTGTAATTTCAAAGGATATTCTATATGTATTTTACTGATGTAACCCAAGGGAGATGTTATTATTCCTGCAACGGGGTGTTACTATTGTAATTGGTCATCATAGAGTCATGAGGTTAAGCCTCCTCTTGTGTCGGATCTTTTAGTACCCTAATTAATAATATAATATATACTATTTTGAGTATTCCTAGGTGAAGTCGGACCAAACAGTTTATTGGGGCCGACTTGTCTAGTGCAAAAGTCAATTGACTTATTGTGTATAAATAGAGGAGTTGTGGTTCTTATTTGAACACAAACTCACTCACTTGTGCAGCGCATAGGAGAAAGAGAGAGACAGAACGGAAGGAGGAGAACAACTGGTTTTGGGGTTGTCTTTTATATATCTTATACAGAGGAAGTTTTTGCTGGGTTTTTTTCCCCTTGAGGGTTTCCCAGGATAAATGTCGTCTATCTTGTGATTGTGTTTCTATCCGTGATTCTTGATATGCTGCTGTGATTTTTGGATTGAATACTATTGGATCTAGTCTAGCATATGAAAATTTAACATGCTATCAGAGCTTACTTGATTAGAGCAGCTTTCACAAGGTGAAATTCCCCCTCCTCTCTCTCCTCAAGAAATTAGGGTTTCTGCAAAAGTTGGAGGATTGAAGATCTGCTTGCATAGAAAGTTGCGCCCTCCCAAAGCGCATCTTTTGAGCCCTAGATCGAAGTTTTTGGGTGGCTAGATCTTCTGTAAAGCCAAACCCTAGTTTGGCAGTGAACCAAAAAACTACAGCAAAACAGAACCAGAAAAGCTGCAGTGCTGCAACTTTGCAAGTAGGATTTGAGTACTGAAGATTAGGGATCTCCAGAAAGCAGTTGGATCAACCATCTCGCCTCCTCCAAGCGCATCTACTGCTAAGGTCAAACTCCTATTTTGATAAATTTTATTTTTGAGTGACTTACTGGTCAAGATGGCCCCAAGCACTAAGCTTGAGGACAAATTGGAAGGCCTAGAAAACTTCCTGGCTTGGAAGTATAGGATTGGCCTAATACTTAAAGAGAATGGTCTTGAGAAGTATATCAAGGATGAGATTGCAAAAGCTGAAGCTAAGGAGAAGCATGAACAAGACCTAATCAAAGTAATGAGGATCATTACTAATTCCATTAAGGATCACTGGATCCCTCAGGTGTCATCCAAAAAGACACCTAAGCAAATGTATGATGCACTTTTTAGAATGTATGAAGGAAAGAATATCAACAGAAAGATGAATCTAAGAACTCAATTGAAGGGCACTGAGATGAGCAAAGGAGAATCTGTTCAAGATTACTTCACAAGGACCTCCCAGCTCAAAGAGAAGTTAAGTGCTATTGGAGATACTCTTGATAAGGATGAATTGGTTATGACTGCTCTCAATGGCATCACTAGACCTTGGGACTCATACATCCAAACTCTATGTGCCAAAAAAGAAAGTATGATGTTTGACATAGTATGGGAAGATTCCATACAAGAAGAAGCTAGAGTAGCCAATAGAGAAGCTCTTCTCAGAGAAGATGATCAGGCTCTAGCTACCCATACTAAGGAAAGAAATCAATCAAACTTCAAGAAGAGTAATCATAAGCCTTCAAAGAAGAAAAGGAAGAAAAGGAAGAAGAAGAAGGATTACTCAAGTTATCAATGCTACAACTGCAATAAGTTAGGACATATTGCTAGAGAATGTCCATCACTAAAGAACAACAACAACAAAAGACATCATGCTCATCTAGCTGAAGATGAGAATGAAGAAAGACCTCGAAAGAGAACTAGAGGTGAAGATGTAGAAGAATCTGTGTTATTCTCTACACTCTCTGGATCTGTAACACCTGGAGAAGATACATGGCTTATTGATAGTGGTGCCTCTAAGCACATGACAGGAAAGAAGACAACTCTGTCAGATCTTGAAGAAAAGAACTCATCCCAAAAAGTACCATTGGGAGATCACTATCAATATCCCATCAAAGGTATTGGTGAATCAAGCTACAAGCTTGACTCTGGGACCTCCATGAAGATGAAGGAAGTACTGTATGTACCAGGTTTGAAAAAGAACCTACTCTCCATCTCAGCTCTAGATAAGAAAGGATATAGAGTTGCTTTTATAGATGGCAGGTACTCATGTGGTCCAAGGGTAAGACACTTGAAGATGTTGTAATCATTGGAGAAAAAGAAGGAGGACTATACAAGCTCAAAGGACATCCAAAGACAACCCTTGTCCATGAAACTACCAACTCAAGTGAATTGTAGCATAGGAGACTTGCTCACATCAACTACAAAGCATTGCCTTATGTGAGCAAGGTGGTAACAAGGTTACCAGATCTGAAGATCGAACATGAGGGAATCTGCAAGGGATGTGCACATGGAAAGAACATCAAGAATCCCTTTCTGAAAAGTGACACCAAGACTAAAGGTACGTTAGAACTAATCCATTCTAATGTATGTGGTCCTATGCCCTCCATATCCTTAAGTGGATATGAATACTATGTCACATTTATTGATGATTATTCAAGGAAGACTTGGATACACTTTTTGAAGAATAAAAGTGAAGTGTTCGGGAAATTCAAGGAATTCAAAGCCTTGATAGAGAACCAGTCAAAAAAGATAATCAAGACACTGAGATCAAATAATGGTGGAGAATACACTTCAAAGGAATTTGAAGCATTCTGTAAGGAGGTAGGAATCAAGAGGGAACTAACCAGTCCCTATAATCCTCAACAAAATGGTGTTGCGGAAAGAAAGAATAGAACTATCATGGAAGCAGCGAAGACCGTGATTCATGAGAAAGACCTCTTTATGCACCTATGGGTTGAAGCTGCAAGAAGAACCGTATATGTGCAAAATAGATTATCTCACAGTGCTCTTGAATTCAAGACTCCTGAAGAAGTGTATACCAGAAAGAAACCTGAAGTAAGCCATCTCAAGATATTTGGTTGTCTAGTATATGTACATATTCCGAAAGAGAAGAGAACCAAATTGGATCCTTCTATAAAGAAGGGAATATTTGTAGGATACTGTGAAGTCTGCAAAGCCTTCAGGATATACATTTCAGGATTCCATCATATTGAGATTAGTAGGGATGTAACCTTCGATGAAGAGGCGGCTCTTAAGAAATCCAAAAAGTGGCAGCTTGAAGAAGTACATGAAAAAGATGTACCTCCCAGAAGGACAGAAGCTGAATCAACTCTTAAAATAGTAGCATCAGAAGATCATGACATGCTAGAGCCTCAGGATCCCCCTACTATGGATATCTCTCGAAAGAGAAAACCTGCTTGGATAAGAGAAATCATACAAGAAGCAGAAAGATGTGGAGCACCAGAAGACTCCAGAAGAACCAGCAAAAGATTAAAGCCATATTCCAGTTATGTAGCTTTGATGTGTGATCTTGTAGACCAAGAACCCAACAGCTATGAGGAAGTTGCACAGAAGAAAGAATGGGTTGAAGCAATGACGGAAGAATACCAGTCGATCATGAAGAATGATGTTTGGGATATAGATCCCAAACCAGAAAACAAGAGTGTGGTTTCTTTGAAATGGATCTACAAGATAAAACATGCTGCGGATGGAAGTATTGAAAAGTACAAAGCAAGATTTGTGGCTAGAGGATTCTCTCAAAACAAAGAAATCGACTATGAAGAGACATTTGCTCCAGTAGCAAGGTACACTTCCATCAGAACTATCATGGCACTTGCTTCCATGATGAAATGGGACTTGCACCAAATGGATGTAAAGAACAGCCTTCCTTAATGGTGTGATTGAGGAAGAGGTTTACATTGAACAGCCACAAGGATTTGAAGTCAAAGACAGAGCGAATCATGTATGCAAGTTGAAAAAGGCTCTGTATGGACTGAAACAAGCTCCCAGAGCTTGGTATGGCAGAATAGATAGCTTCTTGGCAAGCATGGGCTTTACCAAGAGTAAAGTTGATCCTAATCTTGATATGAAGATTATGGATGATGAACCAGTCATACTATTACTGTATCTGGATGATCTATTTCTGACTGGAAATGAGAGACAGGTCAAGGATTGCAAGAAGAAGCTCGCCGAAGAATTCGAGATGAAAGATCTTGGATTGATGCATTATTTCCTAGGGCTGGAAGTGTGGCAAAAAGCCCAGAAGGAATCTTTCTTAATCAGGGAATGTATGCAGTAGAAATCTTGGAAAGATTTGATATGTTGGATTGTAAAGTCATGGACACCAACTTAAAGTTGTTGTCTGAAGAGACATCCGAGCTAGTAGACATGACTCACTACAGACAGATTATTGAGTCATTGATGTATCTAACGAACACAAGGCCATATATATGCTTTGCTGTGAACACCTTGAGTCAGTATCTAGTTAAACCTAGACGAGTTCATTTGATAGCTGCAAAGCATGTGATAAGGTACCTAAAAGGTATGATTGATTTGGGACTATACTATGGAAGAGATCATGACTATAATTTGCATGGGTATACGGATTCAGATTGGGCAGGAAGTGCCACAGACAGAAAGAGCACCTCAGGTGGATGTTATTGTCTGGAATCCGCCATGATCTCATGGTTTAGTAAGAAACTGTCCAGTGTTGCTCTCAGCACAACTGAAGCAGAGTATATTGCAGCATGCTCCGCTTGTTGTGAAGCGATATGGCGTCGAAAGCTGATGTCAGGAATATTTGACATGGAGGTGGACACCACAGTAATTTTTTGTGACAACCAGAGTTGTATAAAGATGACAGAGAATCTGGTGTTCCACGACAAATTGAAGCATATAGAAATCTGATATCTCTACATAAGGGAGATGGTACAAAAGGGAGCCATCAAGCTCCAGTATGTGGGTACCGATAAGCAAGTTGCTGATATACTAACCAAGCCTCTCTCTCGAATGAAGTTCGAGTATTTCCGCGACAAGCTTGGTGTAGTTCGAAAGAACTTTCCTCGCAAGGAGGAAAAGTGATGGGACTTGTTGTCGCCCGAAACTGGCACGCGAGTGCTAAAGCCCAAAATGCGAGCGCGTCGACCCGGTGACAACTCTTGAGAGAGAGGCCAATGTCACCACACCCCTCTCTCCTCGCTTCAGGTTGGCTCTTCTCCAACTCTAGGGGTGTTTCCCTAAGCTAGGATCGCTGAGGCAGGTGCAGCGAAGGGCAAGGTGATCTAAAGAGGCTGCCTTAGAGAAACATGGGTAACAAAAAGGAAATTGATTGTGCTTAATGGACAAGAAAGGAAGGGAGGATCGATCCTCGAGGGAAGACTAGTGTCAATGCCAGAAGGGAGAATGGAGTCAGAAGAGGACTCAGGGAGGCCTTGCGGTTCACAGAAGCGAGACTAAGCTGGTACGTTCCATAATCGAAGGCAAAGAGAATGGAAGTATAACTGACTGCTGTCCATTACTCCTAAGACCTTCAAAGACATAACGTCGACAATCAAGTTGACAACAACAAATGATTTCCCAATGGGCTTGATTATAGCCTTCTATGCTAGGCTCAATCTATAACTTGTAAAGAAAACACATAACCACGACAGAGATGCCCAAAATATCTGAAAAACCCAACAAGACATTTTCTATTCAACTCTGGGGAAAAATCCTCCCAGCCAAATTTTCCATCCTCTACAATGAAAGAGCCCTACTCTTTTTATAAGCCAAAAGGCTCTTATTTCACTTTTTATTTTCAAAAAGTAGAATAAAACAAAATAAAATAATAAAAGAAAATAGGAAAAAGTGGAATAAGATCCACTTTCCTCAACTAATGTCTAAGGAAACTACGAGATAGTTGAAGTGTAACTATCAGTGTATTGAGAAAAAACCCACTTAAGTAAATCTTTGAACCAATAGATGGCCAACAAAGCATGAACTTGAGCTGCTTCTACCACCGCACCGCGTGGACCAAGATGCCCAAATCAAGAATAAAATAAGTAGTCAGCTGGTCAAAAAGGACGCCTAGATTCATCAAAATGCTGAATGGATTCATTGAAACAGGCTGCCTGAAAGAAAATCGTGCCAACTGCCTGAAAGAAAATCGTGGGACCAAACTCCACGCTACCTCCAACAGTGGAAATTCTCTGATATGCTCGGCTACCTCTGCTAACCCCAAAAACCACCGCCAGATGATGGAATCGCCCCCGGTTCATAAGTTGGATGACAATGAGCTATGCGTGAAGCACAGCTAGCGACTGCAACATCATGCTCTGTCTCACAACTGCCAAACTCCATGACTTCACGACTTGGCTGCCTTTAGGAACTTGAGTGGCTGCCAAATCTTCTTTGGCGTGAAACAATTTCTTCCGGAAATTAGCTGCGAATTGACTGACAGTCGCTTGATTTTGATGAATGCGGACTCCTTGTGAAACACGACTTGGTGACCGCCACTTCCTTTTTCCGATTGCAGTTGTGGCAATATAACCAAATGCACCCACGTTTCATCAATTAGCTACCAGGCAGAAGATACCAGTCAACAACTGGCTATTCAACCACTCCCGAATCTTTCCGCTATAATGGAAGCTCGTGATCTGTAGTTAAATTTTGAAATTCGTCGTGTGCCTTGGTGACGGGATGCATCTTGCTGACTATCTCGTTGGATTCCAAGATCTGGCGCTGAAAAAGATGCCAATCGATCGCTCGACTCATGGCCTGATAATCTAGCAATTTTGAATACGTGGTCATAACACCGAAGGTCATTCGAGCTTTGCCCACAAAAGAACTCCATGTGGAAAAACACCTGCCACAGATGGCTATTTCATGACAACAAACTCACGGAAATCCATTTTGTAACTAGTTGCTCATAGGAACCGTGGATCTAAATCCACGACTAAAAAAAATACTCCTGGCAGTCTATGTCAAACAATTGTCTCTCAAGCTAATTTTGGAATGCCAAGTGTACTTTGAAGTCAATCTCTACCAGACAAAACACCGACTGATCTGGAACATTCTGCGATGTGCTTTGGGAGTGACCTACATGCAGTATTCGTTTTTTTTAGTTTTTGACCAAGTGATTCAAAATTTTGAGATCGACTATCGCTCCCAAGTTGTCTGAGTTAGCTACGAACACGTACTCCTTTCCCTGTGAGAGTAGTTCACCGAGCTTTCCACTGTTTAAAAGAGCAGGGAAAACATCTCCATTTCTGATACGTCAACTCAACTATTCTGCTCAAACAACTTTCAAGACCGATGAAAAAGCAAAGCATGCTCAGAAACTCTTTACTGTGATAATCACCCTCTCTATGGACTTTTATACCAAATTATATTGTCGTGACTTCTGAAGAGACTCCAATAAAGTTTAAACTTGGAGGAATTTTATTATTTAGCTCTCTTTAGCGGCAGAAGTGGGAAATATGGAATTCTGACTGCAAATGCAATTTGATTTCAAAGACTTCTAACGTCTCTCCACCCTGCCACCTTGTATTTTCTGCTCTCAGTCATTATTTAGGACAATCACCACAATGCAATAATCTATTAGTCACGATATATTTTCCAAGATTAAATGATAAGTTGCTTGCTTGTGTACTAGGACAAAATATACAGGCAGAACTGCGCTCGGTCCTAGAAGTTTGAACACAACCATCAGAAGAATCAGAACACTATAGCCAACTTGCTGGCTAGAAAACGGTAACGTCTTTCCACATAATTTGATGGAAACCAACCAGCCTTTCCCTTATATTCACCCTCGGCCCAGCCAGTAGGAGAGACCTTGTGCTCCAAAACTATGCACTGTTGTTCCAGAAACCCCACTTCCAAACAAACCACCAACCGCCAAGATTTCCCATGATAAGCTCCCGACACAGCAGCAAATAAATTTTGTTCCAGCAATAGAGGGAGCTGCACTTGATACTTTCTGCTCCTCCTCATTGTCGCTTTGCTCCTGTAAATAGTGTTTTAAGCACTCAAAATGCTTATCTGGACTACAAATCATGAACCCTCCTCGGACAAAGGGGGAGCAGGTTGAGACTTCCCACGAAAGGGGGAGTAATAATGAGACTGACAGTGATGATGGACTGACATTGTGTATGCAGTTGAGATCTGCCTTGCAGACTATACTCTTACTTGGAAGAATATGCTTACACGTAAGTGTAGATACCATAGTATAACACTCAATTGTGAGTGGTCCTAACCTGTGTGGTATGGATGGTCTACGATGAGTCCTCACAGACGACAAGACCGGCACTGGGTGCGGTCAAGATCTACATCTAGTTGTAGACGATCCAACTGATCGATTTCATGGATCCTGCTAATGGAAGATTACATCATCCTTGGACTTATGTCCTAAAGCGAGAGGGATTGATCATCCCGCAGTTGGATCAGGATTGCACCATCCTTGGACTTATGTCCTAAAGCGAGAGGGATTGATCATCCCGCAATTGGATCAGGATTGCATCATCCTTGGACTTATGTCCTAAGGCGATAGGGATTGATCATCCCGTAACTGGATCATGTGAGGATTGCATCGTCCTTGGACTTATGTCCTAAAGTGATCGGGATTGATCATCCTGCAAGTAAATCATGTGTACTGCAGGTAGCATGGCGGCAAAGGATCAAGTAGATCTAAGTACGGCAGAAAATGGTCAAGTAGATCGAAGTGCAGTTGAAAAGGATCGAGAAGGATCGAAGGGCTGTTGTAAAGGATCGAAAGGATCGAAATGCTGCTACAAAAAGGATTGAAAGGATCAAAGTGTTGCTAAGAGGATCGAGAAGATCAGAAGGCTACCGCAGAAGATCGAAGTGTTGCTGCAAAGGATCGAGAAGATCGAAGTGCTGCCACAAAGGATCTAAAAGATCGATGTGTTGCTACGAAGGATTGTAAGATCAATGCGTTGCTGCAAAGAAAGGATCAAGTGATCATGTGATGCAGAAGATGAAGAGTAACTGTTCCAAGTTACTAATTGTGAAAAACTTCCTTGTGACGTATAAATGTATCTCCTCAATGTATTGTGTAATTGTCTCTCTATTCTCCTATAGTCTGTGATGATGTTGTCAGTAGAATAATCTTCTCGTTAAGGGGGAGTGTTGAAATATTGTAACTTCAAAGGATATTCTAAATGTTTGTTACTGATGTAACCCAAGGGAGATGTTATTATTCCTCCAACGGGGTGTTACTATTGTAATTGGTCATCATAGAGCCATGAGGTTAAGCCTCCTCTTGTGTTGGGTCTTTTAGTACCCTAATTAATAATATAATATATATTGTTTTGAGTATTCCTAGGTGAAGTCGGCCGAGACAATTTATTGGGGCTGACTTGTCTAGTGCAAAAGTCGGTTGACTTATTGTGTATAAATAGAGGAGTTGTGGTTCTTATTTGAACACAGACTCACTTACTTGTGTAGTGCATAGGTAGGAGAGAGAGAGAGAGAGAGAGAGAGAGAGAACAGGAGGAGGAGAAAAACTGTTTTTGGGGTTGTCTTTTATACATGTTATACAGAGGAAGTTTTTGCTGAGTTTTCTTCCCCTTGAGGGTTTTCCAAGATAAATGTTGTGTCTATCTTGTGATTGTGTTTCTATCAGTGATTCTTGATATGCTACTATGATTTTTGAATTGAATACTATTGAATCTAGTCTAGTATATGAAAACTTAACAGCAAGCAATCAAGATCCCTTACAAATCCACTAAGATCCCTATAGGAACCTTCACACTTGCATAGACTTGTCAAGATATTAATGAAATTCTAAACCGAAAATAGTGAGAGCATACTCATAAGCAAATGGCATACGTATCTTAAATCTTAGATCTAGATATTTCAATTGAATAATGAAACAACAGAATTCAATCCTATGATTAATCCTAATCCTTCATTAGGCTAAGCTTGACAAGAAAAAAAATATGCAAAATATTACTCTACGATTACCTCAGTAAACACATGAAACCATGAACATCCAACTGACAAAGACAAGTTGGACCTCCAAAGCCTTCTTCCATTAATCAAAAAAATATTACAAAGAAAATACACAAGAGCAGAGGTTTCACCATTCATGTTGAAAGGAAAATTGCCTCGCTTAAATAACCAAGAGAGAACCAAGGGCGGCGCTACCTTCACATGTAGTTCATGGAGATGATTTAGGCATTAGTATGAGTTAAGTGGAGTGAACTCCATAGAGGAGGCTCCACCTCCCATGAGGTAGGCGACCTCACTCTACCCACTTGCCATGTCAAACAAAACGCCAATCCACACTCCTACTCACCAAGCCCATAAGGTTGGCATCACCATTCACTTCATAAATCGTATCTCTTCAAATTTAACCAAAGTTCGCGCCTTCATGTTTGAAAATCTCCTAATAATCTCCTAATACCTAACCACCAAGACAACTACCCCAACTTCGGAGGTTTGAGTGAAAAACTCATAAATTATTAGTCGTTTGTTCAACAACAAATAATTACCAACGGAAAAAACACTATGGGCTAGTCAGCTTGATGTCTAAGTCTAAGAAGCCGAGTCTTTGATAAAATTAACCATGCTAGCACATTTTTTACAATTTCCCCAAGGGGGGTATGAACATGTGCTACAAAAAAATTTGAAAAATCTCCCAGAAAAAGCCTAGCGAACTTCTGAACTTTGAAGAATGAACAGGTGTACTTGTTCTACTTTGCCAGTTCACTTGAAAAATCCACCAAGTACAACTTACATGGTAACAAACCGAACATATTCCCAAGAACTTTTGGGTATATCGGGAATCCCCTCCCCCTTAATTCACTCATCCATAATAATTAAAACTGACCAAGACTCCACTGCAAAACATTTACGATTTTCAACAGCATTTTGTTTATGACTCCATCTGGCAATGGTACAATTTATACTATCATTATTTTTGCTTTCAGTCATATCATGTTATGAATGCCATATCTTTTTTATTTTGTTGTACTTAATCTTATATTGCAGTATCTTGTTTCAGTCAATCACTTAAAACTCCTAAAAAACAATCCCATCCACAACTAATAACTAAATAAGAGCCTTAGAAACTCTTTCACAGGGACTACCCCCCCTTGGCTTCATTAGGAGTTCTGCCTAAACGCAGGAGTCAGGATCAGGTGACAGCCCCTGACTCGAGACTTAACCCTAACGACACACCGAGCAGCTTGAAGATTTCTTTACACTTCCCCCCAAGTGTGTGTAAGGTGGCAACAAGACTCTCAATGTATCAACTAGTTTCTCAAAACTTGTTTACGAGTCACAGAAACTTTGAATTTATGTATCTCACTGTGATTTTGCTGACATGCAATATAAATTCACAAACTTGCATATTTGGCGCCTAATTGATCATAGTGATATTTCCATTGTTGTGCACGAATTTATATTTTTTAACTAAATTTTTAATCTTCTAGGTATTTCTTTTTATTTTCCAAGTTGACTAAGTTTGGTGACTGACTCCACAGGTTGTAGGGCTTGCCGGTCCAATCCAATTCCTGGTCTGACTACCTTGTTCATAACTAAGGGTCAATTATCACAGCAACCCTTTAGACCTGTTTTAACCTAACATTGTCACCTGGCAGCTTGCCAGGTCTCACAAATAACTGCATCAGCTATAAATATGCTTCTAATGAATTACATTTGCAGTACTAACTAAAATTAAGATCAGGGTACAAGCATCTAAAACAGGATTTTTTTTACTTGCATTCTTGAAAATATTTATTTCACAAGGCTGTTGAGATGCCCACAAACTGTTTTATTTTGAGCTAGGACCTTCACAATTTTTAGTTGTGTACCTTTGGTAACTCACTAAATTAAAAAATAAAAGAAATAACAAAAGAAGTAGCTTAGCAACCAAAATCAGACAAAAACAAATATGAGAAGAAGTTCCAACTACAAGCTATGTGTTGGAAAGACACTATAGTCATCTAAATGTCTATTTGATATACCAAACCTGGCAGCATTCATATCATAGATTAAATATACAGCAGTCCAACCTTTAAAGTCATTAACACATCTTCGTTTCATATATCATCATTGAATCCACTTTCCTAAACTTCTTGTGAGCTTGAATTCCTTCGGGTATCAATTCGGAGAATGATAAATAAGCAATGCTTTCAGTACAGTTTCAGGCAAGCATCATTGGCATGCCAATGCCTCTCAAACATAAATCTCAAACAGTCTACTTTATGTTTTTCTCTTGCTAGCATGTATACCTTGTATCAAAATCTCTACCACACAGACAGGAAAACTACATAAAAAAGTTTCAAACCTCTGAGTCTCAACAGTGATGAAAGGAAACCAAAAGTACATACTGGAATTACTGAATAAAATCCATTCGGGATCCTGCAATTCAATATTCCAGTTTCCCAGAGCATCTGAGATGCAGCTTGAGGTGGAACTTCTTCTTCACTGCATCCGGGAACTCCTCCAGAGAGCTCTTCTTGGGAGCACAAATCAATAGCTTGCATTTTCTCCACTAAGTTTGGTGGTAACCATCTGTAATGGGATGCATCTGCCTCTGATGGCCCTGAATCTCCAGCTGTTTCCTCCATCTCTTGATTAGTATTGAATATAACTTCATTCCACCACACCTCTCACTCCATGCATAAGCACCTTATATTTGCAAATATACATTACAAAAAAATTAGAACATGCCACCTAACAGCAAATAATAGAAGGAAAAAAGGCTATATGTGCATATAGATAATAATATAATATTAACTTCTAACACACATCATGACGACTATTTTAATTTACCACATAAATAGCACGAGATTGTATCGATTGTCTATCGGTAAAATTAGAGTAAGAAAACCAGGAAGTCACTCTATCAGAACATGTCACACTTTCAGACATCAACTACATATGCAATATGTTTCCAGCATTAAAAGTAATAATAATAAAATGAAACATCTGCTACAGAGGATAACAAGATCAAGGATGATGTCAATGTTGGATGGTTTTTTGAGGTAGAATCAAATAAAGTCAAAGGAGGAGGATCATTTAAAAACCATTTTTACCACGCCTTGGGGAGCACTTGAAATATTGAATATCGTAGAATGCCCTTTAGTGTACTGAATGTTGGGTCAACTTTTCAGAGTGCAATGAACTTTGCATTTAAGGATATTATGAGTAAAATTATCGAGATCTACCAGGATGATATAACAATGTTCTCAAAGGGAAGTAGCGCACATATCAGTATGAAAGGTGCGATATTGATTATTGGAAAGCTCTGGATCCATTGAATAAGAGTGATCATCAACTGGAAGCTCATCATCTGCTACTCTCAAAGTAAAGGACTGGCTCAAAAATGTGCTCAAAACTGCTCAGGAACAATGGTAGCCCAGCTACTATGTATGTGACAACAGTAACCTGATATTTTCACAAGAAGAGTCTATAATGCTTGCTGCTTTATAATCCCGTATGGCCAAGTTGTTGTGAATAGGCATTAATCCTACCTTCATAATGATCACCCAACCAATAGATAACCCACACTTCAACCAAAAACGAATTTGACCAAAGAAGGCAAATTTCTGACTGATAGTTCAACTACTACACTCCGATACTTGATCTGAAACTTAACGATATTGATTAGAATCATCATAAATGCTCCGTGCCATGTCATTTAGCCTTTTATTTTATTCAATTTGGTTTATTTTGGAGAGTTTTTTATTATCTCCAAAATACTCCTTTTAATATTTTAATTAGTAATTTCTCCGTAAATGACTTTTTTGAGAAATTATTAATTATGAGGCTGAATGAATATCCGAAACTTAGGGATAGCTGGCCACTTGATCATGAATGATTTTCGGCTTAAGGTTAGAGCCTTCAATCGCTGAATTCGGATCCCGGATGACTGACATATTACAAAATGAAATTTTTCCATTTAAACTATGGAAAAAATTAATTAAAAACTTAGAAAAAATTAAAAAATTAAAAACCCAAAATCCAACGCGTCCAATAAAAAAAATTCGGAATTTTTTCTGAGGGTCCTAGTGACTTAGGACATGACCATAGTCTGTTCTAATAATGTCTAGTAGGTCTATACATACTCAGTTGGGCTCTAATAACCCCCCAAGGCCCAGAATTCAAAATCGGGCATTCCAGCTCTGGAGGAAGCGGGAAAAAACCTCGTCGATTATACTCGGCTATAGGCAAAGCATAATTGACAAGGGCAAAAAACTCCCTGGAATACCTTAGTTGAAATTCTNGTTGGTAACAGTGCCCATGATGTGCAGCAGCAGCAGTGTTTCAGTGCCTTTCAGATTGTTCAGATGTGATGCAGTTATATGACCTAGACGATACATGGATATGTACATGTGGATTTTGGTCTTGCTCTATTGTCTATTTTAGTAGGTAGACTTGGTTGATAGTAGTTATATGTTGGCGATATCTTATTGGTATTCATTGAAATCTAAAGTATAAGTGATCTAGTTGCTATGTTCAAGAGATTCTTTTGATACACATTGGTCATGCCATACCCTTAGTATGGATTTGGTCATTTCCCTTTAGGGACACAGCTTGCTAGACTTGGCACCATTTTCACTCTCGTCACCCAGCCGTTGTCTTCCATATTTTGTTTAACCCTGACTTGAATCTTGATTGATGACATCTAGGATTTCCCCCACCTTCACCTCTGTGTTGGAATAGGTCTCCATGTTTAAAATGTATCTCGGTGTTGGTCTGTGTGATTCTCATCACAGGGATTGTCTTCCTCTAGGTCTTGAACACAAGTAGTCCTAACCAAGATGTCTTTAGACACTAAGGCATCGGAACTTAAATGGTGTGTCTAAATAGATGCCTAGTCAACAAAGTAACAGTATTTTTAAACGCTACTGCAAATAAAGTAAACAATCTTCAAGTAGCTAGTCAATTGTCGAAGACGTGCACTCGTCCTTTGTATGATGTAAGGTCGTTTTCCCACAAAGGGCAACAGGGTGGTCACTCCATCACACCTATGGACGGTGGCAGGCAATGGAGGCCATACGGAATCAGGAGAGAGGGCGCACTTGTGGTTCAATGGGTGTTCCATTGGAGCTAGATTTCACCATCTTTACACTTGAACTATGCGGGGATAGTCTTCATCACTTTGGCATTCATCCTCAAAAGCATCAAGTAAGTTTTCTCGAGTAAGTTCTCTCTTTATTTTTCTATCTAATTGGGGTTGTGTTTTTCTTTCACAAATACCATTAAGTTAAAACCCTCAACTTTTAGATCTGTAGGTTCTAGTTTGCGGCTGTTAATAAACCTTTAAACCTACTTCGGAAATAATTCAAAACCCCTAGATCTAAACTTTCATGACCATCGAACTCCATTTTCCCACTCAAAACACCGTTCTATCTTTAAGGTAAGGTCGCCCTCCTTGGGAGAAGTGGTTATCTCTATTTCTGCAAACTGGGTATTGCAAGTTTCACTTCTAATTGTCATATCTAACATCTAGCAATTAATATGAGTGACTAATTTCACCTAATTTCACCATTTACCCTAAGATATGATTTTCGTGTATTAAACCCTAGGGTAAATTTGGGGCTTTTTACATAGGCACTCATTTCCTCTTAGTAATTGTTTAAAACTCTAATTAACTAACATACTAAGAGATTTAATCAAGATATCTTGCATTATTCACCTTAATTCCTCGTTTATAAGGTCATCTTGGTTATAGCGACGCCCCCTAAGCTTGGTCATTAATCTAGTCTAAAGTGTCAGTAGCTTTGGCCAGTGTGACATCTCATACTCTTTCAAAGGTCTTAGCTTTCGTAGGTTGCAGCTTTGGTTCCCTTCCCTCTACTGTCTTGTATAGGATCATCTCATGGGGCAACTACAAATTTTGTGATAACAACACCATCAACACATCAAAAGGTCGCATCCATCATCCACTAGCAACAATCAAAGCATCAACTCAACCAAAAGATAGAAAGATCTCTAAGACAAAGCACACATGCACCCCCTAGTCAATTAAATGATCTAACAATGTCATCTTGCTTGCTCAAACTTTGTGACAAAAATCACAAGTGTTGTGATAAAAATTACAAATCGGAGCCTTATCCAATATGAGGGGTAACAGCAAGCAATTGATAATGTTGTGGTTCATTGGGTGTTTCATTGGAGCTAGATTTCACCATCTTTCCACTTGATCTATGCGGGGATAGTCTTCATCACTTCGGCATTCATCCTCAAAACCATCAAGTAAGTTTTCCCGGGTAAGTTCTCTCTTTAGTTTTCTATCTAATTGGGTTGTGTTTTTCTTTCACAAATACCCTAAAGTTAAAACCCTCGACTTTTAGATCTTGGGTTCTAGTTTGCAGTCGTTAAATAAAAATTTAAACCCACTTCGAAAAATAATTCAAAACCCTCGTATCTAAACCCATCAGATTCCATTTTCCCACCCAAAACACTGGTCTATCTTTAAGGTAGGGACGCCCTCCTTGGGAAAAGCGGTTATATCTATTTCTGCAAACTGGGTATTGCTAGTTTCACTTCTAGTTGTCATATCTAACATCTAGCAATTAATATGAGTTCCTAATTTCACCTTGTTTGGTTTTGCTTTGTTGTATATTTTAGTAGTTAGACTTGGTTGATAGTAGTTATATGTTGGCGATATCTTATTGGTCTTCATTAAAATCTAAAGTATAAGTGATCTAGTTGCTACATTCAAGAGATTCTTTTGTATAGTCATTGGTCTAATTTCACCTAATACATATCACCTAGTTTCACTGTCTTGTATTGGAACATCTCAAGGGGCAACTACAAATTTTGTGATAACAACACCAGCAACACATCAAAAGGTCTCATCCATCATCCACTAGCAACAATCAAAGCATCAACTCAACCAAAAGATAGCAACATCACTAAGCCAAAGCACACATGCACTGCCTAGTCAATAAAATGATCTAACAATGTCCTCTTGCATGCTCAAACCTTGTGATAAAAAACACTAGTGTTGTGATGAAAATTACAAATGCGAGCCTTATCCAATATGAGGGGTAACAGCGAGCAATTGATAATGATGTGATGAGTTTTCGGAGCATAAGATTATAATAAGATTAGAAATTCCAAAAAAGATAACTAACAAATAATGCCAAGGATTTCAATTCCGAGGAGATGCAAACATTTGTTTTGACCATGGCATTGTCTTGACGCATTCATCAAATTATTACCCATAAGGAAATGGATTGGTTGAATCCAATAATCAGAACTTGATCACAACAATCAAGAAAATGGTGGGTGAAAATAGAAAGAGTTGGGACAGTAAACTAATGTATGTGTTTTGGGCTGATAGGATTGAAAAGAAAGAATCAATAGGTAAAAACCTATTAGAATTAGTATACGAAATGAGTGCTACTTTGCCTATTCATCTTAAGATTTCACTATATCAACTATTGCAGCATTAAACATCAGATCAAGAAACAATTTAGACAAGGATAGATCATATGGTAGAGCTTGATGAGGAATGAAGTTGTGCCTTTGATTAATAAGCATAAAATCAATAGAAATTCAAAGGGAAATTTGACAAAAATGTCTTTTCGGAGGAAATTGCAAAAATATGGCATCGTCCTTATGTGGGATTGAAGGCACAAGAAGCCAAGGATGCATGGCAAGTTCGACGGACTATGGCTTGGCCTTGCAAAATCAAAGACATTGCTGGTACAAATTCTTTCTACCTCAGTCATTCGGATGGAGAAAAGAAACCATTGCCTATGAATGGGCAAAATCTCAAGATCTCCTTTTCTGATGGCATGCAGTGTCATGTTTAGTTTCAATGAATAAGCTCTTGTAAGCAGTAGAATAGGAGAATAAGTCCTTTCGGACAATAGTGTAGGATTTATTTTCTATCATTTCGGACATTTAGCTCATGCATTACTTCAAATGTTTTGGTGTACTGGATAGCATGGACATATGATTTTGGTTTATCTATTATGTGGGATTTTAGGATGAGAGTATGGTATCTACCTGCCACATGGTCTCATCTCTTTCATGTCGAAATGCAGTAGGTGTACAAGTTTTGGAGTTCTCATACACCTTTTTCAAAGAGTGCATACACCATATGGGGCGAATTATTACCACTCACATTGTATGAGATCTCTCACTTGTGATTTTAACCACAACAATTGTGATTTTGATCATACCCCATGTGATTTTCATCACATGTCAACGACTTATACGATATTACTAATGGAGCAGTTAATGGTTACACAGGTATTCTCATTGTTGCACACACTTTCCTCAACACTTCCCTTATGACATTGTCAACCATCGGTGACAATGGTTATGAGGTGTCCAGAGGACAATTGTATGTTACGTTTAATTAAAAAGAGGAATAATAATATCACAAACACCTTTAATTAAGCCAATAGACATGAACAATCACCGCTAGCTATTTATTCTTTAAGGAATGAAACCCTTACCTCTGCCTCTTTTGAACTTATAAAGGAATCAAACTAGGTAGGAAGAGAGACTGAAGGAATCAAGCTACGACAGAGAGAGGAATAATAACTCCTACAAATCCTAAGTCTTAAGATGTTTCCTATTTATGCTAAGTATAAAGATGTATAGGAATTAATATAAGGACTAAAGTAAATAACGTGGGGGACATTTACCCTCAAGCTGAAGAAAACGAATAAATTAATTGGGAACCAGAGGAAGGGATTAACCTCATGGATGACAAGGAAGATAAAGCATACCTGATGGAGGGATATTATGAGGGGCCCGAAGAGGATGATTCTATCGCCCAGACATACCACCTTTTTTCCGAAGCTTTGCAGGCCGAACTCCATCATAAGTACGACTTACGTCCCAGAGGGAAGGGTGGAAAGCCGTCTGCCAAGACTGTTGATGCCAAAAAGAAAGGGAAGGCTCCTGAGAAGAGGCAAGTAGAACAACAGTTACATATGATCAATGTTTACTAGGATGCAGCAACCGAATGAACAAAATAGGAGGAAAGGAAGAGAGAAGAAGAGACACATAAAGAAGGTTGTCTACCCAGAAACAAAAGATTCAAGAAGAAGCTAAGGCCAAAGCAGAAGAATAGAATAAAAGAATATAAGAGAAACAAAAGCTTAACTGGATGCTAAAGAATAGAAGAGAAAAGCGGAAGAAGAGGCCAAAAGGAAAAGACAAGCACCTACCTACCTAGAGAGATCTTACTTATCTCACCTAGTACTTCAGCAGGGGAGGCATCCTATTCATTCACCCTTTCTTCTATGGCCCATGGTAACAAGTGAACCAAAAAGGATATTTTCATTTCTAAAGTAAGCAAGCAAGAGTAGGGTGATGGATATCAGAAAGGTAAAATTACCTACCTGGCATGGGATATTGTTATGTCAATTAAATAAAAGCCTCTCCTCCAGAACCGACCGATCACCGGACCCTTCCCCTTTATGTTCTGGCTTTCCTTCCTCTTTCCTTCCTTTATGTACTATCTATTACTACTTACCTTGGAAATAAGGGAGTATGTCCCTAGCTAACCCGAATTTGGTATATCAGTTTTTATTTGTTTGCACACTAAATTGCTCATTTCCCTACAGCATGCCAGGAGTGGATTATTTCATTGTTTTCTTGTGGATGTACTTTGGCTTGACATTGGAGAGCCTACATCACTTGAATCATGCTTAATGTGTTTGTTTATCACTTGGAGAGCGCTCCATCTATGCACATTTTTTGAATGTTGATACAACCCTTACATTAGCTAGACGTTGGGGATAAATGATGGCATTTACTTTTATAGGAGGACCATCCTAGCACCTTGAGCTTGATTTCACATGAGGATCTTCTAGACATTATGTACTCCCTATTTATCATAGCACTCCACTTGTACACTCTTTTTTAAACGGATCTAGCCCTCCCAATAGCCGGTTTGTGTTGTTTTGACATGATTGGATTAATATTATTACCCCCTGACATGTAGGGTTGATTTAATGATCGATGCCCTTGTGATTTTGATAACATTTATCAATTATAGTATCCACTAAGTTGCACTTGGTGGATTTCCAATGAATCGCCAAGGATTAGAACAAGTAACTTGTTCCTACTCAATGCTCAGAAGTTCCATGGTTTCATCAAGGCTAATTTTGTTTTTTCCTCAATAAGTGTGCAAATCTATTTTGTGGGTGTACTATGTTACTACTTGAAACTAGCATGTATGATTAAAGCACCAAAGGACAAAGCTATCTAAACTATAACATAGAGGGGTCAACTACTATCACCTCAATGACTCTCCCTTTAGACTTTAGATCGGTTCTTCTCTAACTCAAGGGGGGATTCCCTAAGCTATGGAAATAAAGGCACAAGGTGATTTGAAGAATTGGCCTTAGCAAAACGTAGGTCCTTTTGTAGTATATGATAAAGAGGTGATGGAAGGACCATGAAGACTAGTAACAATCACAGGGAAAATGGAGTCAAAGGAATCTAGTCCAACAAAGGTGTTAGTTCATGAAAGATTAGGGAAATTAGTACTACATGCACATGCCACAAATAAACCCTAGCATGTTGAAAAATGAATGTAGAAATCAGTTAGGAATCAGGATGTCCCAAGAGTGGTGCCACATCAAAACAATGTAAACTAGGGCGTGCCTCATACAATTACGTATTACAAGCCCTCACCCTAGAAATATGATCAAAGCAATATAATATAATCATGCATAAAACATTGAAGGGAGATAAAGGAATACAATTCTCACATAAAACCCTTCCAATGAGGCAGATTTTGCCTTTTTTATGGTCTTAATTAACAAGTTTTAGGTAATTCTACAATCTATTAGCAACATTATAAATAGGAACAAGGATGCCAACCTTTGATTGGAGAAGAAACCCTTACACTTCAAGCTACACCATGAAAGATATGTCTATTAGGCTCAAAAAGAAACAGAGCTCTCAAAATCCAACCATTAGTATAAATGAGAAAGAGGATCTTTGATATAGGAGAGGAGATCAACTTCCTTTACATTTAAATAATAATTAATTCCTACATCTAGCCTAGGGTGGACTAAATATTGAAAAAACTCCACTAAAACCCTAACAAACTCTAACAAATATCCAAAATATGAGGAGGTCAATGCCACAGTACAATGTCCGGGATACAAGGTCGAAGAGAGAGGACACATCACCAAGAGATGAGGGAAGGCAACAAGTAGAAGAACACCCTAGCCTTTATAGGCTCTCCAAGGCAAGTGATCAAAAAGAAATGGTCCAAAAGGCGGAGCGCTTCCTCAAAAAGTGAAAGCTCTCCATGAAAAGCCTCCAAAAGGGCACCCACAACAAAACTACATTGCGGCACTTTAAACAACAATTCTAGATTTTCCAACTTCCTCAATATTTATCGAAATTTCTATTATTAACACTTGCCAGAAATCCCACTACCACTCTACAACTAACAACGTTGAAATGGCACAATTCTAGGCACTCTATAAAAAAAAGATTCTCCTGAAGTTAGGTTGCCCCTCGAAAAATGTCCTAGAAAACAACCCTCCAAAGGGTGGGCAGTGGGCACTCATCAAGGGATTACAATGAATGTAGAACAAGTCAACAAGTGCAACAGGTTGCTTCCATACATCAAGGGGTCAAATCCTCAACATATGTGCAATGATGTCCACATATTAACCACCTCAACCTACAATGCTATCTTATCACTCCACATGTGGAATAGTAGTCCATGAAAGGAGGCCATCAATCAATAAATAAACCATCAACCTCAAAAGCAATGTGTACACAAAAGATAAACAACCCATGATGAAGGAGGGACCGTTTTACGAGGCACTAGAATGCCACCACACATGCTACAAGAGAGAAACAAGGAGGGCACTCAACCAAAGATAACACCCAAAAGCACTATGTTGTCATCTATGTGCCAAGGATCAAGAACGCCCCACAAGATGTGGCACCTCCTCATGGTGTTTAACTTTAATCAATCCCACAAATCACTCAAAAGAACTCATGTGAACTTTCCCCTCTCTCGCAGTTGGTTGGTGCCCCCTCGAGGCTTGGTTTCTCTATAAAAGCGAGGCCTTCTTCCTCATTCTAGAGGGAAGCAAGGAACCTCTGATCACATGTATTGAAATTGTTTATCTTTGTTACGAATAAAGTTGAGTCTTTGGAGGACAATCTGTTGGTGCAATACTTTCTATGGTGAATGCTTATTCTATAACCGAGGTGATATTTGTTTAGCACTTTTTGTTGTTCATGCAATTTCAAATATCTAGCTTCGAAGTTTGTATTCCAATCCATAGAATACGCATTTGAGTTTCAAGCTGCTTATTCATGTGTAATAATATAAGATTCAAGAGTTATATGTTGTAGTCGGTAATACTTGTATGCTTTTGGTTTAATGTGATTTACCATACTAGATCTGATCTTTTGCATGAAGGTTTCTTGAGTAGCTTTGCAGATCACCGAGAGTGGAGTAAGACTGGAGCTCGGTTGCATATTTTCTTCTTCACCGCTTTCATTTTAGATCTAACTTGTTTACTCTGCAGGCACCCTCCTCCTCAACCTTGTTGAAGTTTGAGCTTGAGCTCTTCTTTTCCCTTCTCAACAAAATACTCAACCTTGTTCAAGTTTGAGCTTGAGCTCTTCTTTTCCCTTCTCAACAAAATACTCAACCTTAATCTCCTTTCTTATCTTTTTTGCAAGTTAAAATCTGATCTTTAGAGTTCATCATTAGTTTTTTACTTCCTTCAATTTAGATCTAAGAAAAGGCTGAAATTTTGCATCTAGAAGCTTAGATCTAGATCGCATTGTCTTTAGCACTTCAAGTTTAAATTCTTCAATATTATTCCAAGTGTTAAAGGTTGTAAATTTGTGTGCTTTAGCTAACATTTCTAACGATTTTATAACTTTATTGCTTGCTGGTTTTTAGCAAGTCGGAGGCAAAAGAGAGGGAAGTGTTGTCAAAAATTCAAGTTTTTGGCCATCCGGAGCACCCACAGTCCATCCCTCTTCCCCCTCCTTCATTCATCTTCTTCCCCGACACTTATAAAACCCTTTTTGACATATTTGTCAAGGGTCAAAAAAAGGTATTCCTTTTTTTAATAACATTGTAATAAATCATAATAAAACAAAAACAAGTTAGATTACAGCTCCCACAACCCCCCTCCCCCATTTGGTGGAAGCCTTTATCTACCTCACTTGCTTTATTTGCTTAAGAGTGGATTTTCCTTCTTGCAGAATAGAAATAGATCAATCAATATCGTTGATTTAATTTCTTTCAATTTTTGCAAAACTGAATACTAACCCAACCTTGCTTTCTCGAGTACGGCCTTCAGGCCTGAAAGAGACTCGTGGCTATAGTAATTAGAAAATTTGTCTTTCCTTTTGTGTTTTATTTTATGTTTTTTGAAACTAACATCCTTGCTCTCCCGAGTACTGTCTTAAGACCTAGAAAGAGATTCTTGGATTTAATAATCAAGACAATTATTGCATTAAAATCTTTTAAAATTCATCAACGCTCCGTTGTGTATGCTCTACACCTCTACGGTTCGACCGACCAGTTGGATGTGTTAGCCCTAGGAAAAGATAGGCAGAATTCGGCCACCTGCCGATCAGAATTCTGCTCGGGAATATGAAGATCCCTGTCGAACGACACAGGAAGCTGCGACGAAGGAAGAGAAGTTACAACAAGAGCAGCCGCAACAGAAGAGAAGCTGCGAAGAGAGCAGTCGCGATGGAAGGAACCACGACAGAAGAAGAAGTACAGCGGCTGAAAAGGATAGCTTGATTGATTGTGGGTAAGAAGTCATTTAGAATAACGCATGCTTTGGTAATAAAGCATCTTTGCAATTTTGGGCTGATAGTGCCTACTGTCAATGTAACTGAATGTACGAGTATAGGAATGACAGCCTGTCGGCTAACAAAATAGAGTCGGTTGATTACAACATGCAAAAGCTTATAAAAGGGAGAACCCAAGCTGTGTGCGGGTTGGTCTCTGTCGGCTCCTTTCTGAGTAGTTGTAGAGTTGTGAGTTGTAGAGAAGAGAGTCGATCTAGGCTATGTGCGGATCGACAATAGGGTGAAGGAGAGGAAAACTTCAAAGACCTAAGACTAGAGAGCATGAGAGGAGAGAAGTCCGTATAGATTGTAGAGAAGATCTAGAACAGAGTCTGCAAGCTGAGTGCACAGACGAAAGGTGCTATATATTTCTCATGCCAGATGAAGAGCACCTTTGTGGTTTTTCTCAGATGGGTTTCCACGTTAAATGTTGTCTCTATGTGTATTTGACGAATATGTTTATGTTGAATGAATGTATGATGTGAATGAGTAGATCTTAATAGAGTAAATAGCATTTGTTTATAAATAAGTTCCTGTATGCATGTGTCACACTATTGGTAGACAGAATCTGTGCTAAGACTTTATATTAACTATTGTAACCTCTGTCGACGGATAAGTAGATTAATATCTTGAGTTAGCATACTAAGAATAGGAAATACAACCCCTGGCTTTGGTCGAGCGAGTTGGTAAGGAGTCGTGAGAGGAGAAATCACCACCCAACTACAGAAACCCGGTTTTGTCAGTTACCCATAGAGATATCTCGAGTGAGACTACATCGGCATCGCAGGTGCCGTCGACTGAGCCTTGCTCTGTCGGTCCAAAATCTTGGGCTTAGTTGACGAACAAACAAGGGTCTGAACCTAGGTCGAAGGGAGAAACGCCAACAGGATGCATCAAAAGCAATAGGAATAACTAGTTTAATACAGTTCACACCCTAATAAATCTCCCAAGAAAAAAATCCAACGCCTCGATTCAATCTCTTGCGGGGAAATTTCACAAAGGAAGCAAGAACCACTGGGTAGTGACCCCAGGATACCATCAGGCTGCACCTTCAACTGGTGTAGTGTTGGACACCTCCCAGTGACTCTGATCCAGCCCACATTTCTTCGCATGGAGCCACATTTGATAAAGTTTTTGAACACCCTCCTCGTACCGTTAGGTATATCTGGAGTTCCCTTCCCTCTTTAATTCGCTCATCTAATCCACATTTAATTTAAAAAGAACCAAGAAACACTGCAAAACATCTACAATTTCACTTGAAGACACTAGAGTTGAAGAGTGATCATGAAGGTATGGTAGGCCCGAAAGTACACATGGCTTAGGAGGGAGCATTGGAGGCCTTTGAAGGAGGAGGATTAGACCATTCTCATATAGCGCTTTGCATTGGAGCTTTATATGTGTCACTAAGAGTTAGAGTGCTTCACGGAGCCCTTCACATGTGTGGCCCTATCTATTGTTTAGTTAGATTGCTTGGTGTTCCCTAGATCCACTTGTTATTACTAAGCCCCCTCACCTTTCTTATGGGATGAGAGAATATTTTGATCACTTTCATTATTTTTAATTCATGTAATCACATACTTGTGCTAAAGAAATGAGAGCAAGAGCAAACTAGTCTCTTTGTACTCTTTTTCATTTGTGTTTGCTCTCTTTGCCTCGAGTGCTATGGTTCTTAAGGAAATTCAAGGCAAGAATAGGGTTAGGGTTTTTTCCTATGAAGTCAAGGAAGGTAGAATTTGAAAGAACAAAGGGAGCACTTGATCTTCTAGTTTTTATGAGAAGAAAACTAGGGTTTTTGTTGCATTTGAAAACCCTAGAGCTACTTAGAGTGCTTGATGTGGAGAAGATAGGGGGAGACTATCTTGTACACCTATATGATGGAAGGGGAATTGCAAGTGTGTACACTAGCTTGTTGAGGATCCTTGGTGAAGCTACCAACTTTGGTTAGGAGTGAATTTGTTAAGTGATCTAGCACACATCTACAAGGTAAAGGATAGATTTATTGTAATAAGTCACTTTCAGATATGTTATATGTATGGAAAGTGTGTCATAAGAGCTAAAGTTTGTTGCATTCACATTGGCTTGATTGGTACTTATTTTGCCAAGCTTTCATGTGAAATGAGTTGAAGAAAAGTGAAGCATTTGTTGTTGAAAATTTATATTTTAAGTTCATCCCCAAGGTTGAAAGTGCACAAGAAAAAGATTTGAGAAATCTCAAGGTTGAGATGAAATTCTTGAATTTGTAATATAAGTCAAATTCTTGAAATTTTTACATGGTATCAAAGCAATTAAGAGATTCCGCACAACATTCTCATGAAGGACTACACTGTGGAGATCTTCCTCCAGAAAAATGCAGACTTCTTCAAACCTAAGTCGAGCATCCCAAAGGTCCTTTCTTCTTTCACCAGCCATCGTCCTCCCACACCCTTGTTTAAACTTGACCGTTCAACGTATCAAGGGTTCCCACCAAAGAATCCAACCTTGAGCTCCCGCTTGCCAAGAAGAATTTCTCCAAACCTAATGAACAAGAGCTCGCATATCCAAAGACTCCAAAGAGACATATTCAACTTGAATAAAGTTGAGGGCGTTGAGTCTATCATGTTATCAACTAAGATAACCATATAAATAGGGCAATGGTTTTATGTTGGTGTCCATCAAAGCTCCACCAGACGAAGTCATCCTAAAAATAAGTTTCCCTCCCTAGGGCCATATACTCTATCCAACTTAGCTTGTACTTTGTAATGATCTTGCCTATAATTAGTCTAGGTGAATTGCCCGCAATAATCAGCCCCCTTTTGCTTCCAATTGGGGTCATACACCTAAAAAACTACTTTAGATCGAGATCAAGCATGCTCCTCCACACCACTAATCATACACCCTTTGCCACAACCCGTCCACCCGCACACTCCTTCATATTAAAATCCCCCACAACAATTATCGTAGTGGTGTGTGGTTCTTTCCCCTTCTCCCTATTTGCAAATCTTTGTAGTGGTGTATTTATTGTTTAACAATTTTTATGGATGAGATCCCAAAGAATGTTGACTTTATTTTGGTCTAGCTTTAGCAAAGGAAGTTATCAACTCAATATCAACAACATAACAAATTTCAAGCTATGATGATGCAACATATGATGTCCATGCTCTATCACCGAACGGAACAACAACAAAGGTTCCTTACTAATTAAAACTGGTTGAACAACATTATGTTATGTTTACAACAAGAGACAAGTCCCTTGACATTTGCTATATTCCCGCAATCGATAATGTCAATTATTTAAAGGGGCATCGCTCCTCCAACATTTGCACCCATGACTACTAAAACCACCGACACTTGTTTATGCTCAATGGCACACTCCCATGTCTTCAATCTCGATTCACCATACTCCTCTAGAAAGTAAAAACATTGCAAGCCAAAGAAAGCATGAAGAATCTCATGGGAAAACGCAACCTCAACTGCAGCATGTTCTTATGCCTAGAGTCAGAACGTACTTCATAGTCAAATTCTCAATTTGCTCAAAGAGAAAAGACACACCAAACTATCATAGATCCAATAGACAATGGGACTTCCAAGTTGGCAACTCATCCCAATGTTGCCTCCACGCCATCCTCTCAAGACTTATCCTTTTAGATAAGCATAAATCTCCTTTTGTCCATCTAGGGTTACTCTCACAATCTTCTACCCCCTCGGTAGTTTTTTAGACTAACAAAACTTTATAACAATCACATTACACACTTCAACAAGGAGGATAACTCCCTACTAAACAATATTTCATATGCTCATCTCACTTTAGACAAGGATTGCCTCAAATAATGGATTAGAAACAACCTTTGCATTAAAACTTCCTTTGGACTGTCAACCACAAATATTAACTCCACGCTATTATGATTTCCTACCCAAACTTTAATTTGCATATATTAGTAAAATAGTTGTTGTTAGAAAAACGTGAAGATCCCAACACTCCTAAAATTTAAATAATTGGGAGTTAATAGAAAATGGTGGAGATCCCAACAATCCTAAAAATTAGATCGTTATGAGATATCTTATTCTCTCTTTGGACACACAATGAAAAGAAGGAAGGGGTAGATGGGAGCTATAGGCTAAATTCTAAAAAATTGGTTGTATATATTGTAACATAGTGCCAATTTGTTAGGCTTAATTGTTAAAATTACAACAAGGTATCATAAGAGTTAAAGGATGGAACGTCAATTGGGTTAAGCCCAGATGATTGTGCAGAGCGTTATCCTCCCCACCTAAGTTCTATTCCTCACAAGTGACATGTTGAGCTCTTAATGAGTATACTATTGTAATGCCCTTGAACCCTACGTTAATAAAGCTTCAAGCTTCTATGAAATCCAGTTTACCTTGGGTACCATCCTCCAAATGAAGGGAAGTGCCTATTGGATTTCCTTCAGATGTGTATTTCACGGAATGGTTACAAGTGTCATGGGAAATATTGCATGTGTCATGTAGAATCTTTTGTCATAAAATCTTGTCAAGAATATTGTATCAAGTGTAACCAAGAAATATTGTGTGTCATGAGGAATCTTGTGTCAAAACATTGTCAAAAATATCGTGCCAACTGTCAAAAGGAAATATCGGTGGTTACACTCGGCTTATGTTTGGAAACTCCAAGTGTGAAATCTTTGCATGATACTAATTTTAATCTTGTAAAGTTGTAAATTCTAATTTTGGCTCTTTGTACTCTATATATACATATATTCATAATAGAACAGTGTAAAAAATGTACAATTCGGCATTCTCGCCTTGACTCTTCTTCTCTTGTGTTTTTTGGGTTTCCTTTCTTATAATTTGTCTACCCATAGGCTTGCTCTCTTTGCATTTCATTGTAAGCTCATAAAAATTGGTACTAGAGTTTTTATCGAAAGCAAGCTTCAGTGTCTTCAAGTCACCTAGAATATTCATTCTACTCTTCTCATATCGCTCCACCTTTGGTCCATATCGATTGGCACTAGAGCTTGGGATCAAGCCTAATGGAGCTTCTATATTTTGGTGTTTTCTCCAAGTTTTTATTCCCATCCAAAATACTCCTTGAGCTAACATCTATGGTTTCTTTGGGATTGTCATCAATGCCCATCTAGGAATTTTTTTGTGATTTTTGTTAATTTAACTATGAATTCAAGCAATTAGTAGCACATCAAGATTTCACCAGGTGTTTTTTTAATTTAAGAAATACTCCATTTGTTAACAAGAAAGCATTTAAAAAATTGGAAATAAAGGTAGAAGAGTATATAGTATTCATATCTTCTTCCTCAACACTACTAGGGTAAAAATGAAATCAAAATATGCTAAATCTTCTAACTCTTTACATCATGGATAAGAAGACAACTTTTAGCAAACAACTGCATACATACCTCTTCCCACCAAATCTCACAAAAAGATTGGAACAAACTAACCTCATCAAGGAAAACATACTTGCAATGTAACTTGCAAATAGCTAACAATGCAGTGATTCTAAGGCGGTGTTGAATTTCGAAGAAAGAAAGAAGCACTATGTAGCATGAGGCTCCCAAGATCATTGCTTTCCAATAAAGATACCCTAAAATAAGATTGAATGTTGACCCTGAACATATTTCCGACATCTCCTTCCAAACTTGTACTCCCAAAGTATGTGCATCACTGTCTTTGGACGACCACCATTGGTAAACCTGCTCTTAGCCAAGCACACATTAGATGATAGACACTAGTAAATAATGAGTCTAGCAACAACCTATAATTTATCGCTGAGATGAAGAGACCAAATAATGTATAGCCTACAAATCCACTTGTCCTCGAGATAAGAGGAACCCCATCAAGCATTCAAGACAAAAAACAGGAGATACATTCGATGCAAAAAGGAGTACATTTTTTTGGAGTCATAATGCTCAAATTGTTTCCCAAACCTCACCCCTAATACCGCAACATAGGGCACCACATATCAATATTCATCTTATACATCTCCTCAAAAGGAATCAATCCAATATATCCTTGTTGAACGATTTATCACAGGACAAGAGAGCCTTCTAGCAAATCAGCAAACTCCAATCCTTCTAGGTTCTTGTCTTAAAATCCGAAAGATCTATCCAAAGGAACATACCCTTCCTGCTTAACCTACAAGCAAGAACTCCAAATGCTCAATAATTCACTGACCCTAATGATTCCAACTCCGAATGAAATGCCAAGACAAATCACATCTCACGTGGCTACATAAGAAATTCCACTTGACCAGTGGGATAACAAACTTCCAAGCCTCGATTTTATTAAAGAGGAGAAAAAACTTTTTGCCCAGATTGCACGGAAGCTGCTGCGCTGGAGCCAGGCCGCCCCTGCTGCCGCCGACCTGGTCTTCTCCAATCCGCTCATGGCTTCGCCTGAGGGAGGGCTACCCCCTCCCTCGTCCACGAACGCCTTCAATCAGCTGCTTCGTCCTCATGGAGTCGTTCCTATTGCCCCAGCCATCCCGAAATTCATTAAAAAGCTAGATTCAATTCCGGAAATTGATCTTCCAAGCGAAATACCCATCAAGGTCGCCCTAGCACTGTCAGATCGAGGTTTGGTTGGCCAGTTCATGGGGCTCTGGCCATCAACCAAAACCACGGACGACTGGATCCAACGGAACTGGAGACCCCAGCTCAAGAATAGTGTTACCTGCTATCCTGTAGGGCGTGGCTTCTTCATTTTTGAGTTTATTTCCAAAGAAGATCGAGATCTGATATTCAGAAATGGTCCATACTTCATGGGACCTCAAGGCCTGTACCTAAACAGATGGACCCCAGACTTCAATGCAGAAGTAGATGTGCCGAAGGAAGTTCCAGTATGGGTAAGGCTCCCCAATCTTCCAGTCCATTGCTGGAACACCCCAACCCTGGAAAAAATTGGGAACGCATTAGGAAAATACATTGATAAAGCTGATAATAAAGGTCAATACTCGTGTGCCCGAATCTGTGTCGAGGTTGACCTTGAAGCAGGCCTGCCGGAAGCTGTCAAGCTCAAAGTTGGAGACTGGCTATACTACCAAAAGCTCGACTACGAACAGCTGCCATTCAAATGCCGTCAGTGTCATGAACACGGCCACTTCCAAAGGAACTGTCCGAAAAATCAGAGCTCAGAAGAAGGAGAAGGATGGCAAAAGGTCAAGAGAGGCAAATCAAATGCTAAGAACCCGGAAAAGAGGACCACAACGGACATGCAAAACCTGCATGCAAGCACAAATAAACCCTCCAAAGAAGGCTCCAAAGAAGATCCTATCGCGATCCCTAATGAGCACCAGGAACCCATCCCGAATGGGAAAAATCAAATCTCAGGGAGCGATGAACCCCAATCATCCAAGCAAACCAATACGAAAGAGTCTGGAAGCCAAAAAGATGATCAGTTGGAGCCTGGGGAAATCAACCAACCCCTGGTGGGGGCTGCTATTCCAGGTTCCCCCAAAGAAGTAAATGAAAATCTCCTGATGCTAGATTCAGATCCAGATGAAGATTCGGATGAAGGCGCCTCCTCAAGCGGTCTGTACTCTATTCCTCTCAAAGTTCCAAGAGGTAGGAAATCCAAGAAGAAACAAAGAGAAGAAGCAACCCATCTCGCAGTCTTAGAAGGCTCTCAAAAAACTCTAAAAGGGATCATGAGCACTCGATCAAAAAAAGCTACTATTCAGGCCTCCAAAGAGGCTAACCCCTCCTCCCATTACTGTTAATGAAATACATTTCTTGGAATTGCAGAGGTCTAGGCTCTACCTTGAAGGAAGATGCTTTAAGAGATCTAATCTGAATTCATAAGCCGGAGATCCTGTTACTCCAAGAAACTAAAATGGAGTCGTCCGCTGTCCTCCAAATCAAGAAAAAATTCTGGAAAAAAGGTAATTGTATTGGCAACAACTCCAGAGGCGCCTCCGGGGGAATCGCCACCTTATGGGACCCCTCCCAGTATGACATTGAAGCTGAAGAACGAACTATGCACTGGGTTTTCACCAAACTCATCCACAAGCATTCTGGACGGACGGTAAGCCTCTTCAATCTTTATGTTCCTGTTATGCATGCCGAAAAAAAAGAGTGCTGGAATACTCTTGACTCCTTTCTACAGGTGCAGAACAGAGAAAATATTATTGTTGCCGGAGATCTAAATGTAACTCTGGCAGCTTGTGAAAAGAAAGGAGGCAACCCGGTTAGAGATCCTTCAAGGGAATGGGTTGAAGACATCATCTCTGATTGGGATCTGATCGACATCAAACCTAGAAAAGGTAAATTCACTTGGACAAACAAAAGAATTGGCCCTGGACATGTCGCAGCCCGGCTAGACCGCTTTCTTGTTCACTCCTCCTTTCTAGATCTGGGCCTGTTAGTCTCCTCCAAAATCCTCCCTCACTCCACGTCCGACCATAAACCCATCCTTCTCGCTCTAGATCTTGACCAAAATCTCGGGCCTATCCCCTTCCGGTTCAGCCCCCTCTGGACACAGCATGCTGATTTTTTACAAATTGTTTCCGACTCCTGGAATGCCTCTCTCTCTGGAACTCCTTCCTTCATCTGGGAATCCAAGTTAAAAAGACTCAAAAACGCCCTCAAAGCCTGGGCCAAGCTCATCCCTTCTCCGATTGCCATCAGAGAAATCGCCCAAGCCGAGCTGGAATCGCTCCAAGTCAGCCTGGATTCCTATTCAGCGAATGACCAGTGCCTCATTAAGGAAGAATCCCTGCAAAAGAAGTTCTTCTCCGCCTGCAGAAAAGAAGAAGAGTATCAGCGCCAAAAGTCATGTAACCTCTGGCTTCTAAGTGGAGACAAAATACCAAATATTTTCATAAGCAAGCAGAGGCACGTAAGAATTACAAAGCTGTCTCGGAAATTCAGTATGAAGGAGTTCTGATCCAAGATCCTGAAGGTATAAAAAAGGCAGCAGTGGAAACCTTCTCAGATCTCTTCACCGCTCCAATGGAAGACCCTATAGATGTCACCTCCCACCCCTTTGATCTCATCCCTCATCTTATTTCTATGGAGGATAATAATTTTCTGACAGCGCCCATCACCATGGATGAAGTCAAGCAAGCTCTCTCAATTATGAAACCCGATAGCGCGCCTGGTCCGGATGGCTTTACAACCAGATTCTTCACCTACTGCTGGGATATAATAAAATATGACCTCCTAAGAATGATCCAGTACTCTCAGAAAACCAGCAAATTGGGAGGCAGCACTAACTCCTCATTCCTAGCCCTGATTCCAAAAGAAAAAGGAGCCACTTCCTTCGAGCGATTCAGGCCTATCTCGCTATGCAATACTGGTTACAAGACCATAACAAAGATCATCGCTTCCAGGCTGAAAAGAATTCTCCCTCGGATCATCCCAGAAAACCAAGGAGGATTCATAAAAGGTCGGAAAATCCTGGACAATATCATACTTGTTCAAGAAGCTATCCATTCAAGCTTCCAGCGTAAAGAAAGAGGTATGGTCATCAAACTCGACTTAGCCAACGCCTTTGATCGAGTTAGGCATGATTTCTTATTTGAAGTAATGGCAAAATTAGGCTTCTCCCCCAATTTCATAAGCTGGATCAAAGGGTGTGTCGGTGATCCGTGGATAGCCCCTCTCGTAAACGGAAGGCCCACTAGCTTCTTCAAAGCCTCCAGAGGGTTAAGGCAGGGATGCCCGCTCTCTCCCCTCCTCTACGCCATTCAGGCCTCTATGCTCAGCTACCAACTCATCCTAAGTCAGGAAATCCATATGCTCCCAGGGCTCAAAATGGTGAACAATGTCAGGAGCATCAACCACGCCCAGTTTGCTGATGATACGCTGCTGCTAGGAGGAG
>LPNX010556643.1:567909-587696 GCA_001517045.1 Pseudotsuga menziesii
CAAACACAAGCTTTACTGGATTCCTGGAAACGGGAAATCTATTAATGTATGGGAGGATTCCATTCTGGGAGATCCCCCCATTGGTTCAAATTTGGAAGTCAGCAACATTCAAAGGTGGCTCCTGGACAAAGGAGCCACAACGCTTTGGGATATTTCTGCCTAGGATGGTGATTACTGGACAGGCTGGGAATTAGGCCTCATCCCTCCTGAATTGAAATCTGAAGCTAATGCCTTGATTGTTCTCCTCCAAGGCAAGTCCCCTCTCAAAAGAGCTTCCAATGATAAAAGAGGTTGGGGGATCTCTGGAAGATACACAACTTCTGAAGGTTACAAGGATATTCAAGCCATCCCCTACGCTGCTCCCAATCCATCCATCTGGAAGTTTATTTGGACCAATCCTTTCATTCCTAAAATTGATATCTTCTGCTGGTCTTTAGCCCACCAAAGCATCCTCACAGGAGATAACCTGAAGAAAAGAGGCATGGAAGGACCCTCCCGCTGCCCTCTCTGCAAGCTCCATGAAGAAACTATGGATCACCTCATTCTGGACTGTCCCTTTGCCAAAGAAGTTTGGCTCCAAGCCTTGAACCTAAACCAAGCCATCCACCTGCCCAGCTCCGTTCATGAACTCTTCTCTTCCTGGAAGTCTCTATCTCCCTTCAATCTGACCAAAAAGGCTCTGCTTAACTCTGCTTGGATTTGGCTTCCAAAAGCCACAAGCTGGAAGATCTGGCTCGAGAGAAATAACCGAATTTTTAGAAATCAAGAATCCACTCCTCGAAGAATTGCTGCTCAGGCTAGAGCCATTCTAGGGAAAGCTCTGGAAAGTAACAGCTCTCTAAAAATCTCCACCCAGCTCCAGCAAAATGAGCTACGATGGTTAAGCTCTTTAACTACCAGCATCCACCCTGGCACCTCTCGTCTTACTCAGCAGACAGAGCAGTGGGAAATTCGACTTGAAGACTCTGATTTCAGGCGCTGGAAGTCATCTCTGAATGAACCTAGCCTCTTCTTCGATGGTGCTTCGAAGGGAAATCCAGGCCTTGCAGGTGCTGGAGGAATAATCAGTTCAGCCGATGGGATCACACTAAGCAGGTTCGCCTGGGGGCTAGGTATCGAATCCAACAATGTGGCTGAGTTATGTGGCTTATGGCAAGGTTTAAAAATTGCGCGGGCTAAAGGAATTGACAAAATCTTAATCTTCGGGGACTCCAGGCTTCTCATCCACGCCCTCATTACCAAAAAGATCCCCCCTCATATAAAACTGAGCCATATCTTTCATAAAATCCTACTTCTGAGCAAATACTTCCAAAACATCAGGTATTTCCATGTGAACCGTGCGCTGAATATGCAAGCTGATAAGGAAGCTAATAAAGGTGTTGAGCTGGGCCAAAGCATCTTATGTACTGATGGAGATTTTCAAAGATGTGACATTCCATAGCTGTTGGGGATACAGGATCTTCATTCAACTTCCTCATTCGGCCTGGGCAACCCATGTTTTTCTCTCCCTTGGCAGAGATGCCCTGCATTCTGGCAGCATTTATGTTCTTCTCGCCCCTTTGGATTCCTCCTGCAAGTTTTTAAAGAAGCTACCTCTCCACCAAGAGCCCAGATCCCTTTGCAAGCGGCCCTGTGTCTCTATCCCTTATAGCTCTGCGTTCAAGCTCTTCAAGATTCACGCGGTCTCCACCTTCGACTCAAGCATAATGGCGTCTGACAACTCTTCAAGCTCAGGAGTTAATGCAGAGACAAGAATCGGCTCACTAGAAGCAGCAATGGGTCGACTTCATTTACAGCTGGATGGCAATGACAAGAAGCTAGATGCGGTCTCCAAAGCTGGAGAAAAGTCATGGGATCTTCTGAACAATGAGCTGAGACAGCTGCGCGCTGATCTCACCGGCAATCTGAACGAATTCAAGGAAGAAACTCGAACAAACTTCAAAGATGAAGCAAATACTCATGGAGATTTCGGCAACAGAATCTCTGCGCTGGAAATTGAAGTGGCCAAACTGAAGTCCAAGATAGAAAAATGAACTGTGCTACAAGCTCTCTATTCCACGCTCTGGACTCCTCATTAGCACTATTAAATAAAAGTTTCAGACCGTTGGAAGGCACTCCTGCCCTACTGTCAGCTCGCTTTTGCATTTTTGTAGCTGATTTTCTATGTATCAAGCTTTCGGTAGCTAAATACCGGCACTAATATAATCTACCCCTATGCTTCTGTCAAAAAAAAAACAAACTTCCAAGCCTCCCACATGCTCTTACAAAGGAAGGACCCAAAGCATAAACGAAATTCAACCCAAACCTTTAGTATAGTAATGGGCTGCCCCAACCCGAACCTTAAGTATAGTAATGGGCTGCCACCCCCAATTGTATCTATGTCTCATTCTTCAAATCAGTTTGATTACCCCTGATTGAGAGAGGCCGCTTATTTTGCAAGTCGTTGGTACATTGCGAAACATTATTGCTTGAGTTATCATCCTTCTTTCACGAAGTTTTCACAAATTCACAATCTCGATGTAAATTTCTGCAAATTCCATGTAATCTGCCATATTTTCCGGACATTTCACATGATATTAAGGCACATTTACATAGAACATGTGGATTCGTCAATGCTTCTTTTATGAGTTTGCTTATCCCTAACTTTTGCATACTTTTCCCGCTATCCTATGGAATCCTCTTGCAAATTAGTCAACTAATATTTTAACTACTTTTTCTTGTTTCCATGGTTGAGATTCCAAAGTATCTTGACTTTACTTTGGTTCAACATCTAGCACAATATCTATGTGATCAGTGTCAACAATAAAAAACGTTTTGGCCAAGATGATGTAGATATCATGTACATGTTCTATTAGTCAATGGGACAACAATAGTAATTCCTTGCCAAAAATTTACAAATGGCTGAAGATCAACAAATTTACAATCAAGATCTTTCAACTCCTTTGACATTCTCTGTTCCCTCAAGTAGCAATGTCTACAAGTTCAATATTGACATCACTCTAAGGCAATTGCGTCCTTGACTATTGCACCTCTTGTACCTCTCCATGCCCAATCATATATTCCAACATCTTCTATTTTGATTCTCCTTACTCCTCCAAAGAGTAACAACCCCACAAATCAAGGCAAGCATGAGGAATCCTATGGACAGAAATAATCTACAATGCAATTGGTTCCTATGCCTACAATCTTCAAGTAACACACTTCGTTGTCAAAATTCAAATTGCCCAAGCAGTTGAGACACAATACTATTAAAACTCCATTAAATGACGAAACTTTAATGTTAAGGACTCATCCAAAATTCCTCTCCACAACATGTTCTTAAGGACTCATCCAAAATTCATCTCCACAACATGCTCTTAGGCCTTCACACCATCAATTGGCTCACAATCTTTAGCAACCCTCTCAATGGTTTTTCAAACACCTCACAAGACTTTCTCGCAATTGCATTATACACTTCATCAAGAAAGAGGATTTCCTACATTAAACAATATTTCAAACCCTCAGCCTATTTCAGACATGGACTCACTCAAACTACAATCAAAGGTACTACAGTTTTACACTATAAAATAATCTCCATAGAGAAGATATAGTCGAAACTAACCTTTGCATCAAAACCACCTTTAGACTAGCAACAAAAAAGCATAAAGTCCATGCTACTATTAATCACTCCCCATACTCTATTTTGCAAAAAGGTGAAGATCGGGAGTTGTTAGTAAAAGGTGAAGATCGTAGCACTCCTAAAAAATAGAGTGTTACGGGATATATTACACTTACATTGGACCATGACGAATAGAAGGGAGGGATTGATTAGAATTCAAAGGCTAAATGTGAAAAGTGATTGTAAATATTGCACAAGACTTAATGCCTACATGTTAGGCTTAATTGTTCAGTTACAAATAGCATAGATCCATCTTAAACCTAGATCTACCAAGCACTCAGAGGAATCAAATTTCTTGAGGTGCAATTATTTTATACATCCATAAAAAAAAATTACGCCTCAAGATATTCGATCCTTCCGAGCTTGCTAAATTCGGTTTTAAGATTATTTTTTTATTTTATGAGTCAACATGGTGTTTTGCAACAACTTTTTATTTGGTTTTAACTTTTTAATTTTACAAGCGGGCATGGATTTTTTAATTACATTTTATTTGGTTTTAATTTTTTATTCTATGAGCTGATATAAAAAATTTTAATTACATTTTATTTTTGGTAACATAAAGCTATGTTGGGTGACAACATCTCCTCCATACTAGGCTGCAGAGAACCTGGCTACTCTCAAGTGCAATAAGATGTCATAAGAGTTAGTAGATAGTTACAAGTGTCGTAGGGAATATTGTATGTGTCATAGAAGCTTTGTTATATTGTACCAAGTGTGGCAAAGAATATTGCATATGTCATGAGGAATCTTGTGTCGCAAGATCTCATCAAGAATATTGTAGCAAGTGTCACAAAGGAATGTCAGTGGTTGCACTCCCCTTATATTTTGAAAAGCCAAGTGTGTAAGATTTGCATTTCACTTGTGCTAATCCTATCTACTCTAATTTTGATTCTTTGTACTCCTACATATACAAATACATTCTTGAAGAGTTTACAGAATGAACAATTCAACAACTTAATCTTGTCTTTGATATTTCTCTTTTGTGTTTTTTGGGATTTACTTACTGTTGTGTCTCCCCATAGGCTTGTTTTCTCTGCATTTTTATATGTAAGCTCATAACAGTTGGTCTCAGAGTTTATCACCGAGAGCAAGTTTTGATGTCTTCAGCTCACATCTAATATTTGTTCAACTCTTCTCATCCCTTGCTCCGCACCAGTTAGTAAAACAGCCTGAGATCAGAGGCTTGCTGGGGTTTCAAATTTGTTGTGTTTTTACGGAATTTTTATTCCCATCCAAAACTCTTCAAAATATGCAATAAATTCAAGTGATTAGTAGCACGTTACCACAACTCCCCAGCTTTTTTTCAGGTTGTTTGTGCTCGAGTTGCCATACTTCACTCGTGAAGTTTTCACATTGTCACATAATTTATGTTGATTTTCCTGATTCCAAGCAATTTAATGGATTGCACAAAACATCTAGGCACATCTACACAGAACGCGCAGATTGCCAGATACCTCCCAACGCTTCTATTAATAGTTGCTCGGCCCTGACTTTCCATAGATCCTCCCGCTCTCCAGTGGTAGAACAAATCATAATAATTCCCGGAGGAATATCTAAAAGGGAACAGCAGAAGCTCCACACCATACCAATTTGTTGAACAAATTACTCCAGAAGTAAACAAAACATTGATTTGGCAACACAAATATAAAGATAAATAAGCGCGATCATTCTAGGCTAGGGAAGTCTGAACCCTAAGACATTTTAAATACGAAGTTTTGCACAGAATGATATGCTTTATCATTAACACTGACATAATTTGAATTTATTTGAACAGCATACGAAACAAACAGAATATTTTCTTGTTTCCCCTTCTATGGAATCTAGACACCAAAAAGATTTGAATGCGCGTCAAATACGCTAAATTTGCTTTGAACTTTATTAGTTCAAATTCATGAGCGGATCGATTGAAGGCACGTAAAATCGCATTCGCTAAATTTGCTTAAAACCTTAATTTTCTGATTTCAATAGATATATCAAAGCAAATTCATGCGCCAAGCCTGGGATCAGATTGAACGGATAAGTCCTAAAACCTGAAAAACACGTAGCACGAGTAATTATCCACTAAATGCTCCGTACACTTAACCAAATTTCGGTGTCCGGGGTGCCTAATTCAATCCAAGGCTCTGAAGTTTACGCTGTTAAATGCTTATTTACTTTCTTCAAAGGTGGACAGCTAAAATCTTATTAGCTCTAGACTGTTCTACAAATCTTTAGAGACTACTATATATACACTGTTTAGAATCTTCTTTCAGCTGCTGAATATTTCAGGCAGCAATTGAGATGAGATTTATTTACTTACTTACTTAAAGATGAAGCCGTGCGTGACAGGTTCTGCGATCGAGCCCCTGCAGGTCACAAGCGTCAATCCCGAGCAAAAGCTCCTCAAAGCTTCCAACGAAAGTGAGAAAGGTGAGGGAGGAGGAGGCGAGGGTTTGACAGGATAAAGAGTCGGTATCGATCCCGACAGAGGGCCGCAAAAAGAACAGAAGAGGTGAAAAAGAGTCGCAGTACTCGCAGAACGATAACAACAAATGAATACGATATGAGGCTTTTATAAAAAATGGTGGCAAAAAGGTTTACTCGCCGCAAAAGGCTCTCTGTGAAGTGTCGGTGATGAGTTATTTAATACTTTAGATTTTCAGTCATATATTTCATCACGTGCGTTTCTCTTGTCTTTCGTTTTTACAGATTCAAAAAGCTCGTTTTTATCCTATTGTCATTTTCAATTTTGAATCCTTCCCAGTTCCGGGAGAAAACTTGTCTTATATGAAAATAAGCTAATTTGACTTGCTTAATTTGAGAGGATAATTTTTTAAACATATTATATTCTTTTAAAATAGTTAATTAAAATTAACATTTCAAAAGTAAATTCTGCCACCTTGACATTGGGTTTTGATTTTTAGATACAACTTGCGTTCAAGAGTTTTAAGTTTAATACGTAGGATAATTTTTTTAAACATATTATATTCCTTTTAAAATAGTTAATTAAAATTAACATTTCAAAAGTAAATTCTGCCACCTTGACGTTGGGTTCTGGTTTTTAGCTACAACTTGCGTGCAAGAGTTTTAAATTTAATACTTCTATACTTAACCAAATCTTAGAAAATCATGTTAAAACTATGTAAAAAAATCTGTGATTCGTTTATACTTTTATAGTTAACCAAACCTGAGAAAATCGTTTTAAAACCATGTAAAAAATCTTATAAAAATCAAAAGCAAACCAAATAAATGGGGTCAAAGTTGGGGAGATGTCACATTTCATTTCGCAAATCTTTGCCATGAGAAATACGTTATCATTAAATAAAATGTTTGCAAACAATTTTATCATTTTATTATATATTCTCACCATTAATGTAAAGAAATTATTTAAATATAAAATTGGTATTAAGTATAATAAAAATAAATTGGTATTAAGTATAATAAGAATTAAAATTGGTATTAAGTATAAAAAAGAATAAATTGGTATTAAGTATAATAAGAATTGTGAATGTTAGAATTTATCTAAATGTAAAATATGTTTTAAGTATATAAACAATATAGTTATTATGAAATTGGTATTAGGTATCATTCATTTAAATATGAAATATATATTAATTATATGAAATTGGTATTAGGTATAATTTATTTAAATATAAAATATATATTAATTATAATAGCAATATAGTTACTTATTAGTAACATGAAATTGATAGTAAGTATAATTTATTAAAATATGAATTATGTATTAAGTATAATAATAATTAGCAATATGAAATTGATATGAAGTAAAGTAATAATGGTGAACCGTAGAATTTATTTAAATATGAAATATGTATTAAGTAGAGTAGTGATATACCCGAATGCGGGTGCCACATGTCCAGGTGATGGCATTGAGAGCCTCGAGTTGCGGGAAGACAACGTGGCAACCTGCATGTTGGGCCCTTGTTATCCAGCTCCCAAGCAACATTCAATACGCATTTATGGTGAGGAGGTCGCCATTCTAGCTGGTGCGGAAGGAAGGACTCAACAGTTAATTCCTCTGTCTAGAGATGGGCATTCAGTCATGTTGAGGGATGGTCGATCCATTTCTCCATTGTGTCGGACGTCGGTAGGGTCATGACTGCTTTAACCCCCCTTCAACGGTGTTTGTGCTTACTCGTGTCGTCGATCAGCTTAAGGCTCTTGAGAGGGAAGTCCCTTGGCTCATTCATCTGCTCCTGTGTTTCGTTTTCAACAATTCCTCCTAGCTCGACACTGGTCTGCCCTTCGGGTTTTATCAAAAGCCTAGCTTTTACCTGCACCAACATCTGAGACCTCTAGCTCTGGGTATCTGCAGAGTCTCTTCCTATCTTGATTCTGGTCTGTCCACCTAGTTTGCTTGGAATCCAAGTCTTCATCTGCACCAACAGCCGATATAGAGGTCGTGGGTTAGTAAAGGCTCTAACGATACGTTGAAACATAGTCTTACCATGTCCCGTAAACGAGGTACCCCTCGCCATGGTAGTAGTGGTCGCGGTAGAGCACAATGCAGCACGAGTTCGAGGCTAGAAGATGGGTATGAGACAGATGTTTCCATGCCTCTGCAAACACTAATAGATGAATAGGAAGCTCGCTTGGTCACATAACATTTGGCCAGAGGAATTGGGGGCAAACATCTTAACCATTACTGCCTTATCAAAAATATGATGGGCTCTTTAATGGAAGAAATGGTCAGCAATTGGAATTACACACGCAGCTCGGTTCTCCTTGTGAAGACTAAGCTGATTGAACTAGATACCCAACTCAATAAGATGGATGCAACTTTAGCTTGGAAATGTGTTGCAATGGGTCTCTACACAACACGTAATGCTGAAGGAGGAAGCGATAGTGTTACGGGGGCACCAACGGCATCTCTAGACAAGATCTCGATTCCGATGATGAGCACCACGACGAATGCACCATTTCTCGTGCCCTCCACCATCACACTGTTGAGCAACAAGCCCGTCTGGGATATTGAGGTACCAGTTCGTAAATCCTCTCCTCTTCTTGCTAAGCAGCCGAAAAAGACGAATGATGAAGATTTCCAAGGGGGTTGCCCCATCATAGAGGAAAATCCTACCCCTTAGCTTGGTGTTGTTGAAGAACTAGACGCCGGCTCGGCCCACATATGTTCTACATGCTATGTTCAGTTTCTTTGTTTTTCAATTTACTTTTAGAATATTGTATAATTTGTCTATGAAACATATCAATTTGATTTTGGAGTCTACCACTTGGCCCCCATCATTTAAATGGGTTTTTGTGCCATATTTTTGAAAGACATGCTCATAGTATCAACTGGTTGGGGTGGTGGGCTTCATACCACCCCAAAACTATGTTTGCGATGTATTTTTGGATGTAATCTTTTTTGTCTCGATAGTTTAATACATTCCACACTTACAAAAAAAAAAGTGTAGTAGCAATATAGTTACTCGTTAACATCTTATTTTTGATAAATAAATAATTGTCAAGTAAGATATCTATTTTACTCACCTTTTATTTGTGTCTCAAATTGTTGTAAAATGGAAAATTTGTTTATTCTAACAGCATGTTTATATGAACACGGGATTAAATCATTTTTTATGAATTATATATACTTCAATAAAGTATATACAACTAAAGGACTTGTCATTTTAAGTCATTCTCCCCATAAGGATGAGCCTTGTAAGATTAGGAGGGTAAATGAGGAGGTTATAGATCAATCTAAAAGTTGGTCCTGTTTTGATGGTGCCTTCCAGCGCACACCTCCTAGGGGGAAAGTGGCATTTTACACTTTAATGATTCTCATTGGATAAAAATTGGAGTAGGGGAAAGCTCAAATAACAAAGCTGGATTATTAGCTTTAAAAGCTATTATGATCATGGCACACTTCAAAGGTATTCAAAGCTGGATTATTAGCTTTAGAAGCTATTATGATCATGGCACACTTAGAAGGTATTCAGAAACTTTATATTTGTGGGACTTTAAAATTGCCATTGATGACATGAGGCAAAAAGACATCCTAGAAACATATATCTCGGGCCCATCAATGATGAGATTCATAGATTGTCTAAGTTGATCAAGTAAGTTAAATATGAACATATTTATGTAGAGAGGAACAATCTTGTGGATCAATTGTCCAAATTAGGACCATGAGGCCTCAGCTGAAAGAGATCATCCCCATTTTCTAATATAAAGACATATGTATGCTATAGTAATTCAAGGGTCTTTTTTTTTCAAAGTCTATTATGTATATGTGTTAAGATTAAAGGATACACTTTAAGTTTAGAATGGTGCCCAAAATATCACATTATGTTAGTTTTTTTTATCTATGGTTTAAGAGATTAATAGTATTTAAGCTCTATGTATTTTGCATAGTAACATTAAATTGGATGCAAGGCTAGAAAAATCATGTATAATATTGTTTTTTTTTAATATAGAAGAACTATACTTATTTTTGTGAGGGAAAATATAATAAAACCTTTCCTTAAGTATCCCATGCAAATAGAGAATTTAGATTCTTTTATTATTGCATGGAGTTACGGTGATAAAGAAAGATAATATGAGGTGTGGAACTTTTGAGAGACATTTTCATTTTTGGTTTACGATCATGTAAATTAATAATGTGAAAAAGTGAAACTTTTGAAGTAGACATTTTTATTTTTGCGTCGAGAGGCGCTCTACAGCCCAGTATAGGGGAGATCTTGTAACCGTACATAACGTTATGTAATGTTATTTTTATTAATAAAAAATAAAAAAAATTAACTATAGGCCAAAATAAATGTCAGCCAGAAAAACAACCTAATATGGGGAAGATGTTGTAATCTTCCTACCGAACAAAACAAAATAAAATAAAAATTTATGGGGAAGATGTTGTAATCTTCCTACCAAACAAAACAAAATAAAATAAAAATTTAATTATCCGCAAAACAAATGAGGGTAAAAAAACACAATATGGCGGCAATAAAATGTTGGCCTTGCAAATGGTTTTAAAACCATGTGCAAGGCCTTCTAAAAAGACCCATGGTTTTATTGCACATGGCTTAGGAGGTCCTTACACATGGTTTTAAAACCATGTGCAAAGCCTCCTAAACAACTCATGGTTTTATTGTACATGGTTTAGGAGGGCCTTGCAAATGGTTTTAAGACCAAGGCCTCCTAAACAACCCATGGTTTTAGGAGGGCCTTGCATATGGTTTTAAAACCATGTATGGGAAGATGTTGTAATGTTCGTTTCTAACAAAATAAAAAATTATAATAAATATTATATGTCAACCATAAATAATATTAAATATTAATAATAAAAATATTGTATGTGGACCTTAGATAAAAAAAAATGTGTCTTTCGGTTTGAATCAAATCAATGGCTATATATAGGACACAATAAAGTTGATAGCTCATTGAGTGCAATACCTAAGAAGAGGTTTGCACCTCGAGATATTTGATCCCTCTCGGCGCTTAATAGAGCCAAGGATTTGGATCTTTGCAACTTTATTCTTAATAATTCAAATTAATAAAAAAAAAAATTAAAACTAAATATTTACATTATTTTAAATTTTTTTAGCTAATTACTTAATAGTGTTACACATATTTTCATCTGTGATAAATACAAGGTATCATTGTGTTAACCATGTAAAATGAAATTCTTACCTATGTATAACCTAGCTATGGAAAGTGTTTGATCTTTGCACTACAAGGATCGAGGTGCTCTAGAGCCAAGTATGGGGGAGATGTTGTCACGTACTTAAGGTAACACTACATCAACAACAACAAAAATACACATAGGCTCATAAAATAAAATAAACTAGATCCAAATCCTTGGCTCTATCAAGCGTCGAGAGGGATCAAATCTCTGGAGGTGCAAACCTCTTCTTAAGTATTGCACTCAAGGTGCTATTAGCTTTGGTGTGTCCTATACATAGCCATTGATTTGATTCGAACCAAAAGACACATATTTTTATTTAAGGTCGACATATAATATTTTTATGATTAATATTTAATATTATTTATGGCCTAAATATAATACTTTTTATTATCTTTTATTTTGTTAGGAACTAATTATTATCACATCCGCCCCCATAGATTGTTTTAAAACCATGTGCAAGGCCCTCCTAAAACCATGGGTTGTTTAGGAGGCCTTGCACATGGTCTTAAAACCATTTGCAAGGCCCTCCTAAACCATGTACAATAAAACCATGGGTTGTTTAGGAGGCCTTGCACATGGTTTTAAAACCATTTGCAAGGCCCTCCTAAACCATGTACAATAAAAACATGGGTTGTTTAGGAGACCTTGCACATGGTTTTAAAACCATGTGCAAGGCCAACATTTTTTTGCGGATAATTCAATTTTTTATTTTTTATTATTTTGTTAGGTAGGAACATTACAACATCTACCGAAATTTTTTTACGCGGATAATTAAATTTTTAATTTTTTATTGCTTTGTTAGGTAGGAATATTACACCATCTCTACCACATTAGGTTGTTTTTGTGGCCGACATTTATTTTGGCAGGTAATCAAATTTTTTATTTTTTATTATTTTGTTAATAACAAACGTTACAACATCTTTCCCATACTCAACAATATTATTTTTTGTCGACATAATATGGACAAACGTTACAAGATCTGCCTCATACTAGGCTGTAGAGCGCCTCTCGACGCAAAAATTAAAAAAGTAATTAAAAAAATATACGTTCCCCTTAAAAAAAAAACTAAAACCAAAATCTATCACTAAAAAGAGTGATCAATTTTTTTGAGTTTAAAATTAAAAAGAAGTTACACCTCAAGAAATTGGATTAGAACTTAAACCCTAATCTATCAATAAAGAGATCCCCATGAAGGCAGCTGCGGGAGGGGTTATCCTTGACCGTGGAGGACAAACAATTAAGACATTTGCTTGGGGTCTTGAACATAAGACAAACAATGAGGCAGAATGGTTGGCGCTTCTGCAAGGCCTATGAATGGCAGATCGGGGAATCATCTCAAACCTTCTTGTCTTTGGGGACTCTCACCATGTCATCCTAAATATGTGCTCAGGTAATTCCGTTGGTTCCATCAACTGCATAAAATATTACGACATAATTTCTCATATAAATCGCCCCCCCTGCACCTCCTTCTTCCATATCCTTAGATCGAACAATGCTCAAGCAGATAAACTAGCCAATAAAGGGGCCTCACCACCCCAAGGTTCTTTATCCCTCAACGATCAAGGGGTTGTTCACAATTTTATCCCCTAACCTAGCTCTAAACCCCCCCTCGTGCTCTTGATCCCCCCTCTATTGCTTGCGCTCTCCCTATCTACAAGTCTCGTCGTTTGGTTTAACGTGCCCTCCTCCTCGACGCGTGGCCTCTCGCCCCTCCCATCCTTAACTCCTTGTCCTTCGTATTATCTCTCATCCCCTCCATCCATTACTCCCTGTCCTCTCCTCCCTTGGGTGCCAGCTCCCCCACACGAGCCATGGACTCTCGTCGGTTTTTTAACACCCCTCCCTCACTTTCTCCCCATTCGGTCATTCTGTCTAAGGTTCAGAGCTCCATCTCTCTGGTCTAACCTGTTTGCACTCCTCGTCGTTGTTGGAACATCATGACATTCGCCTTGACTCCTCAGGCCACTATTTGAATACCCCTCCTTCTCAACACCTGCTGTTGAAGCGCTCCAGTGAAACAAAAACGCTCTCCAGCTTCTTCCAAACTCTTTCAATGGTTGGAATAGGGTTTGGAGTAACCTCTTCCATGGCTACGGCTGAAGTCGCCATCATCCCTCTGCTTGGTGAAGTGGTCTTAGATTGTGCTTCGCCCACCCTCGTAGCATTAACCTCCAGCAATCCCCTCGACAACCAGACCTCTCCTCGACTCGCAGATTACACGATGGATAATAGAGATTTGGGTTATGGGCACCTCAATCTCAAGGTAGGTCTGAACGACCTCAAGAAGAACATTCGCAGGCTTGCAGATTTCGTCGCAGTGGGCATCACATATAATATGGAGATGGCGTCAAATGTGAAACAATTGGTTTCAAATGTGCGAAATGTTTATTATCAAACCAACTTCCATGATTCCCACATCAATGACGACGACGAAGACCTTAGAGAGTCAATGGGAACGGTTGATTGCATCGAGGAAGACCTCCAGAAGCTTGTTCAGATGAATCAATGTAGCCACTATTAAGACCATCCTTGAGAAGCGGTTCAGCCAATGGAAGAATTTTCAACCAGCCAGCTTGTGGGGTCTTAGGCAAACCAAAATGATTTCCACTTCCTATTGAATGTTTTTTCGTACTATCTTAAACCAACAGCGCATACGTATTTACTCTACTTCAGTTATAGTGCACAATACGAAATATATGTCGGCTTTAGAAGGATTTCATTTTGGACAGCAATTTTTGTAGATATTCTATCTCAGCTTTCTTTCTTAAGTTTTCTGTCAACTATGTATTGGATGGTTGTGCACACCCCTTTTAATCTATAATTAGTTTTCAGTTTCTGTTAAAAAAAATCTATCAATAAAGAGAGTGATCAAATTTCTTGAGTATAAGATTAAAAAAGGAGTAGTCTAACGGGTCGACGATTTCGCCCGGCGTTATACTACTCCGTCTATCCACGCCGTTAACTCTTCCCGGCGTCCGGCACATCCATCCAGGAATGGGTCCCTCCCGAATCTTCTTCTGAACGATCGTTGTCCTCCTGCACACGCCGTCTTGTCGCCGCAGCCAGCCTGCCAAGCAATTACTCCACCACAGCGTGTTGAGCAATTACTCCACCACCCCGCGGGTTGGTGACTACTCAATCATCCCGAAGATGCATCCATCCCCTGCTCCCTCCAACAATACTCTGCAAAGGTTTCCAGCTGCGAGCTCGGCTTCGAACCAAACCTTCCCTGTTGTGAGCTCGGCTTCGAACCAGACCTTACTCCACTACATGGCTGCCTTCTCTGAGGACATCACTTCCAATTTTATAACAACGCCCATCATCTGCAACAAATGCTCCTTGATGTACCTCAATCAACTCTCGTCTTTTAGATGGATATAGATTGTTTACATTGGTACTGGATATTTGGTCTTAGTATTGTTCTTTCCGTTCGGATTTTCATCTCCATCTGGTTGATCTGCCTTCTCTGCACCACTACTAGAAGCCTTGTGATGATCCAAACCCTCTAGATCCGTATCGCTTATGCCTATTGACCTCCTTACTGAATTCGAAGATAATAGTTCCCCTGAGTGTCTGCTGCAGGCATCGAGCCATCTAGTCTGCTCAACATCATGTCCATGTCTCACTAGCGCAATTTCATTTCTGGGTTGAGCAGCAACTCTGAGATCTTAATCTCAGACATACGTGGCTTTCCTCTTCATTTATGCATCTGTTTTGCCGCATACAAGATCAACAAAAAATAAACATGAAGAACAATACCATCTTTCTGATGCAATCCTTTTGACATTCAATTATACCTGGGTCGTCTCTAATATCAACACTTCAAACGGTTTCATTGATTTTCTTCGCTCTCAAAATTAACTTCGATGTTCAGAGGTTATTTCTCATTGCTCCACAAATTTAACAACATTTCATGGATTAACAACACTTGAGTTGAAATCCACAAATTTCACGGTGTAGCTTTGCTGGGTTACAATTAATTTCATAATCTAAATAAGTCTTACTATCTTAAACAAGTTCCCACTAATATGTTACTTCTTTCAAACTTCTCTGCCCTTTCAACAAATGCTAAACAAACAATGCCCCTATATTCATTCAATTAATTATTCCAGATGAGCATGATGTCTTTTACTTCTTTATTTATTTATGAAAATCGCGGCCATCAAGACTGAAATACGGTGAGCTGAATGAAATCAATTTGTGATTTTCAACCTTTGTTTTAAATTTTAATCCACGTTCGTGAAAACACTGATCATTCGGCATCGTTTTTCCTCCCAACTGTTGCGATTGCAGAGTTGGTGTGAAAGGGCATGGGTTCAATCCCCATCCTCAACTATATGCCTGGCAATGTATTATAGTTGAAGTAGACTGAAGTCATGTTCATTAATTTATTAGGCGGTGCTGGTCTAAAATTGGTTTAATTTATAAGTAACTTCGAAAAGAGTCTCGCCTTAATCACTCAACTATCATAAGAGCCTAATAAATTAATGAACATGACTTCAGTCTACTTCAACTATAATACATTGCCAGGCATATAGTTGAGAATGGGGATTGAACCCACGCCCTTTCACACCAACTCTGCAATCGCAACAGTTGGGAGGAAAAACGATGCCGAATGATCAGTGTTTTCACGAACGTGGATTAAAATTTAAAACAAAGGTTGAAAATCACAAATTGATTTCATTCAGCTCACCGTATTTCAGTCTTGATGGCCACTATTTTCATAAATAAATAAAGAAGTAAAAGACATCATGCTCATCTGGAATAATTAATTGAATGAATATAGGGGCATTGTCTGTTTAGCATTTGTTGAAAGGGCATAGACGTTTGAAAGAAGTAACATATTAGTGGGAACTTGTTTAAGATAGTAAGACTTATTTAGATTATGAAATTAATTGTAACCCAGCAAAGCTACACCGTGAAATTTGTGGAGTTCAACTCAAGTGTTGTTAATCCATGAAATGTTGTTAAATTTGTGGAACAATGAGAAATACCCTCTGAACAACGAAGTTAATTTTGAGAGCGAAGAAAATCTATGAAAACGTTTGAAGTGTTGATATTAGGGACGACCCAGGTATAATTGAATGTCAAAAGGATTGCATCAGAAAGATGGTATTGTTCTTCATGTTTATTTTTTGCTGATCTTGTCTGCGGCAAAACAGATCCATAAATGAAGAGGAAAGCCACGTATGTCTGAGATTAAGATCTCAGAGTTGCTGCTCAACCCAGAAATGAAATTGCGCTGGTGAGACATGGACATGATGTTGAGTAGACTAGATGGCTCGATGCCCGCAGCAGACACTCAGGGGAACTATTATCTTCGAATTCAGTAAGGAGGTCAATAGGCATAAGCGATACGGATCTAGAGGGTTTGGATCATCACGAGGCTTCTAGTAGTGGTGCAGAGAAGGCAAATCAGCCAGATGGAGATGAAAATCCGAACGGAAAGAACAATATTGAGACCAAATATCCAGTACCAATGTAAACAATCTATATCCATCTAAAAGACGAGAGTTGATTGAGGTATATCAAGGAGCAGTTGCTGCAGATGATGGGCGTTGTTCTAAAATTGGAAGTGATGTCCTCAGAGAAGGCAGCCATGCAGTGGAGTAAGGTCTGGTTAGAAGCCAGGCTCACAACGGGGAAGGTTTGGTTCGAAGCCGGAAACCTTTGCAGAGTATTATTGGAGGGAGCAGGGGATGTATGCATCTTCGGGAAGATTGAGTAGTCACCAACCCGCGGGGTGGTGGAGTAATTGATCGGCACGCTGTGGTGGAGTAATTGCTTGGCACGCTGGCTGTGGCGACAAGATGGCGTGTGTAGGAAGACAACGATCGCGTTCAGAAGAAGATTCGGGAGCGACCCATTCCTGGATGGATGTGCGAAACGACGGGAAGAGTTAACGGCGTGGGTAGACGGAGTAGTCTAACGCTGGACGAAATCGTCGACCCGTTACACTACTCCATTAAAAAAAGTTACACTTCAAAATTTTAGATCCCCTCAATATTGGATTATATTTAAAATGAATCTATATTAATTTAAAAGTGATTTCATTAACATATATTAAATGAAACAAATAAAATTTATAAAAATAATTTAACTTTTGTGTGTAATTTTTCTATTTGAACGAAAAGGTCAACCACTTCATGGTGGTTTTGTTGGAAAGTGTTTATTCTCTTTGTTGAAAATTAAATGTCGGTTGCGGTAAAGTTTGGTCTTTTAGCCGGTCCAAGGTGATGATGTTTCACCACTTTTGGGTTTTCAATTTTAATATATTTCGTTGGGATGAGTTGATAACGATATAATCTCAATACACGGCAATAATTACCAAATAAAAAAACGACACTCATCTATCATGTACTATAACAAACTACTTTTCATTATCCTGTTACATATTTTTCACGCATGATGAATATTTTTATATTTTATTCAATCGAGTAAATTTTAAATTTAACATGGATAAGAGATGTTGTAATGTTAATAAATTCAAGTATGATAGTCAATTACTATTAACAATAAAAGTTATATATATATAACATAGAAAATAGAATAGGGATGTTATATTTATATATATTTATGTTTAATAGGTTTAGCGTTAAATGAATTTAATTTAATGTTAGGGTTGATAAGTGATTAAAATGTGTTAATGTTAATGGATTGGTTAAGTGATTGAGTACTATGAATTGCAAGTAAAAGGTCATGGGTCAAGTTTTTAGGTTGGTTTTGAATATTGTATGCCTCACTTAATGTCTACACCTAGTAAGTTGCCAAAACTACAACCATATCATTTACTCCTAGTATCGTCCTTGAAATGAGGGGAAGTACTTGGAAGAGTTTCTCATGATATGCATTTGTGTAGAAAAAAATGATTAAATGTGTTAATCATTATTTTGTGGATGTATAATGAAATTGCATTATCGTAGGAATTGATTTAAAACTCTTATAGTTTCATCTTAGACTTTTTTGGAAACTCATCTATGTGCAGATTCGAGAACAATTTGATTATGTAAATCTAAAGGATATTTTTTTTACAATCCATGCATAGAGCAATCATACTTTGAGGGTTTAAAATGAAAATATATAGGATTTGAAAAGGATAAAAGAAGGTTGTAAAGCATCTACTAGAAAAAAGTGATTAAATGTGTCAATTGGGTGTAGCTTAAGTGCTAGAGGAAAAAGTTGCTTCCTCCCCCATTTGGATTCATATCCCACTTTGTCACATGTCTATTCTTCATAGTTAATTTGATGTTGAGTACTTATCTAATAGCTAATAGGGCCAATGCATCTTTTGATCTCTATTTGGACAATATAAGTAACGAGTTCTAAATAGAACTTAGTATCTATAGTTTATATTTATCAACTTTCTCTAGCATTGAGTAAGCTCTCTAATGAGTTCTCCTAATGAATCTTGGATCTTAAAGCGTAGGGATTTTTAAATTGGTAAAAATATATGTAAGAAATTTCATAATAAGTTGAACATGAGAAATGAAATGTTCAAGCTCCTTGATACACAACTAAGATAAACATCGATCATAAGGTATGGGATAATTAGTCTCCATTCTTATTTAGGGAGAAATATTTCCCTTAGTGAACTTCAATTACACCTCACATGTGCTCTTTGAACCTTATCCATGATTACTATATAAATATCTTGCTTATATACTTTGTGATTTATCATAAAGATACTAGATGATGGAAATCTGTTAATATTTAAACCGAAAACTACAAAAGACTCACAAGTCCTTCATACCAAGAACCTTAATGGATGTGTTTGGCCAAATACACAAAACACTAAAACATATGGAAATATGGATCTACTTACCAAAATGAAAATTGATTTAACATTAAAACAAAAACAAGAATGTGATAATGTGATACAATACCATTAACAAAGTTAAAGGCTCCAAACTCTAGTCCTCCTCCCCTAAATCCCTTAACCCAATATGAAAAGCTAGATGTTGTGGTAGATGATAAAATGGAAGAAAACACACAAGTCTTTTGATCCCACACCTAATATGGAAAGAAGCATAGAAACCCAATTCGATTGATTTTTTTTTTATAACAAAAGCGGTTATGGTATTAAGAAGAACTCAGTAAGAAAAATACTGATAAAAGGTACATGGTCCAACAAACATCCGAAACTCAGCTAGATTCAGACGCAAATCCTGAAGCCGATCTAGGGAGGTATGTCAAAGGAGACAACAGAATTTACATTTAACTCATTAAGGCCAATGGTTATGGACTTATTGGCTGCCGAATCTGCCAGATCATTAAGATTTCTAAGAATGTGAAAAAATTTAATAATCCTAAACGAGTTAGCCATGTATCTGATTCTCCTGATCAGTCTTGCAAATTGCTCTTTCTCGCTCCTACTGCCTCCGTTCAGCTCCTGAATAATTAGCCTGGAGTCCCCGAATACCATAACTTCTTCCACTCCTTTATTTTTTAACTGTTTAAGGCCCTGCCAAAGCCCGTAAGCTTCAGCCATATTATTGGAATCATAACCGATAT
>LPNX010556643.1:591569-659690 GCA_001517045.1 Pseudotsuga menziesii
AGGCTCTGCGACCCCATGAAATAAGGCCCGTTCCTGAAGATTAGTTCTTTATCCTCCTTAGATTCGAAATCGAAGAGGAAGTAACCTCTTCCGACAGAGTATGAGGCCACATTTTTTGAGATCAATGGCCTCCAGTTCCTTTGGATCCAGGATTCTGTTGTTTTTGGCGAGGGCCAAATTCCCGTGAATTGACCGATCAGAGCTCGGTCTGCCAGAGATAGGGCAACCCGGATTGTTTCTTCCGGAGGCAGGGCCACTTCTGGCACATCTTCGAGTCTTTTCACGAATTTTGGGGGAACTCCGGTGCCTGATCTCTGGGATTGGGAAGCTAAAAGCCTGTTGAAAGCATCAAATCTCACAGAGGGGACCTCCTCTGTCGTCATCAGCCTACCCTACCAGATCCAAACTCAGCACATGGAGCCTGAGTGACCTGGGATCCACCAGCAGATCCAGCTCAGCGTGGACAACGATGTGGAACGATTAGCTAGCATTTTCAGAGCAATCTCAGGTGGGGCCAGCCCCCAAAACGCCTACGGCCTCGGCGATTCTGCTGGTTCGCTGCCTCTGGAGAATGCAATCGTCCCTTCAATCAGCGATTGCGCCTCTGGTTCCCAAATGGTAGCAGGTATCAACCCAATTCGATTGATTTATTGCAACTTACTCTCTTCCTTTTAAAAACTTGATATAAATATAAAATGTTCATAAAAAATAATAATAATAAATTGATTACAAAAAAAATGATAATTTAATAAAATATCCATAGTATATTTTATTAACTTTTTTTTTGTTAACTCAAAGAAATAATTTTTATTTTTATGAAAAATTACAAGTCGGTTTGGCAACTGCGAATCATAGTATATTTTATTAACTTTTTTTTTGTTAACTCAAACAAATAATTTTTATTTTTATGAAAAATCGCAAGTCGGTTTGGCAACTGCGAATCAACCAATTACACAATCAAAATAGAAATACTTTGAAAGGGTCAGAGACTGTACAAATTCTTACAGAGAGGAAGAGAAGATCTCATTTAGACAAGTGACACCTTATTGAATCACAATTAAGGAATAGGGTGAAAATAACTGGATTCACCGTTGATGCTAAGAAACCCTTGAGGCAGCAAGCACGCTTTATTAGACCAGACATTTGTGAGATTATTAAGGTCCCGAAGGATGCGAAACGAAACGACCATGTCAAATTCTTTCAGAACATTCTGAATTCTCTACAGATATTTATTTAAGGCCGAATTATTGAAGTAGTCAACTGAATTTAAAACTTTAATCAATATCTCAGAATCGCCAAAAAATTGAAGTGACTTTAATCCTTTCTCCTGAACAATCTGACTTGCCAAGAGGAGGTTGTAACTTTCAGCCTAGTTATTTGACATGATTCTGAGACCTCAACTAAAACTGAATTCAATCAATCCATCTGGAGAGAAGACCAAACCCCCAACACCTAAGATCACAGGATTCCCCTTGGATGCGCCATAAAAAAAAATTGTTGCTGAAGAGGAGCTCATCCATAACGATTTGAATGCATCTGAATTTCCACAAAAACACCAAGGAGGAGGGCTGACAGGTTTGACACAAACATACATTCTCAATCCTTGAGGGCTGAAGCCCAACCACTTTATAAACGCAGAAGGCAGCGAAGAGAACAACGTGGAACATGCTGACTCATCAATTAATAATTTAATTTTGACAGCCACGATCTGAGGATTCGGGTTCAAATTATTGAATATGCAATTGTTTTTGGCAATCCACAGTTTCCAGAACGTGATTTTCAAAATTGAGAACCAATACTTATGGCAGTCGGAAGTTATAATAGTTTTCTAAGGTCGTCGTTCACTCTAGGAAAGGTAGAACGCGTTGACAGAAGATTGGACAAGGACAACAAAGGAGGAGTGGAGCACCAACTCACACACCAACTTGGAGAAAACACAGCCAATAAGGAGATGGTTTTAAGGGTTGATTTGCAAAAACAACACCAAAAAGGACCATTGAAGCCACATTTTACCAAATTATCACCAGTCAACACCTTATTGTGCAAGAGCAAGCAAGAGAACAAATTCACCTTGGGAAGACAAAGCGAGGACTAGACTAATTTCCAAATCGCAGGGGAGAAGATTGAAGAGTGAGAAGCTTGTAAAGCAATAAAACTATTTGCAGCAGAGTAAGAACCAGTTTTTCCCCAACCCCAGCTGTCTTTACAAGAACTATGAACTGGAGCCATACCAGAAAGAGAGGAGAGCAGTAAAGTTTTTTGGGAACTGAGGTGATTTGGAATGTCAGGGAAAGACCAACCAACCCAATTGCCAACGTTGTGCCAAGAACATATATCAGCCAAGCTGAGTAGGCCTTTGTTAATTGACCAGTGCATAATCTCTTCTAAAGAAGTAACAGAGGAGAAAGAAGGATTTCCTGAGATTTTATCTTCCCAGAGGAGGATCCTCTTCCCATTTCCAGGGATTCTATAAATCTGTTTATTGAAACTATCAATACCTCTTCTATAAGAATCCCAAAGTTGTGCCTGTGGAAGTAGTAGAGGTTGTTATATTTCTCAAAGAGCCGCTCTTAAGATATTTCTTCCTAAATATCTTGCTGACGGGATGATTTTTGTCTACATGTAGCTTCCAAATGAGTTTGCCACCCAAAGCTAGATTTGCTAGACCAGGGTCACGAATTTGTAATCCACCTTCTGAAATAGGTCTTTTAAGGATTTCCCAGCTTACTAAATGCAACTTATTCTGACTGCTTTTACCACCATTCCAGAGAAAATCTCTCAAAAGTTTAGAAATCTGAGCCAAGAAAGACTTAGGGGCGAGCAACAAAGAGGATTGAAAGATTGGTAGAGTTGAAAGAACAACCTTTATCAACATCAATTTTCCTACCGTGGTTAACCACTAACCACCCCAAGAAGCGATTCTAGCTTTTATCTTAGCTAGCAGTTCAAGCCGAAGAGAAGGAGGAGAAGATCCAAGAGTTAAAGGCAACCCCAAATACTTTATCTTCTCCCACTTGTCAAATCCATTAAAACCCAAGCAATTTGCTATTCAAAGAATTGTTGGAATGGTCTACATTCCAACCATAAACCACACTTTTCTTATTATTGATCAAGGCTCCTGAAATTAGGCAGAACTTTTGAATAATTTCATTAAAGGATCGAGCAATATTCAAAGAGGCCCCTCCTAGAAGGAGAGAATCATCCGCGAAGAGGGCGTGGTTTATTGGGTCCACTCCGCTAGCAATATTAATGCCCGGGATGTAACCAACTTCCTTTTCTGCCGAAAGTTTTCGACTAAGAGTTTTTTCCATCAAGATGTATAGAAAATATGACATCGGACATCCTTGACGAAGACCTCTTGTAGCTTGAAAATTTTATGTAGGTCTACCATTGACTAGAGGTGCAATATAGGCTCGATCAATACAAACTTTGATCAATTTCACAAACCAAGAGCTAAAGCAAAAAGAGAGAAGGACTTCATAGAGGAAGGGAAGCTTTACTCGATCAAACAAATTTTTCATATCAAGCTTAATTAATATTCCTTTCTCCTTCCTTTGGAAACTTGAGTGAAGAGCTTCTTGCACTTGGATTATATTATCAACTAGGTGCCTACCTTTTACAAATCCCCCACGAAGATGAGAGATCAACTTACTTAACAAGAGCTTGAATCTATTGCCTAGAAGTTTGGCTAGGATCTTGTAAGAGGCATTACACAACGAAATGGGACGGAACCTATCAAAAGAAAAAGGATTAACTTCCTTTGGAATTGGAGGAAGAAATGTAGAATTAGTGTACCCTCCCACTTTAGATTTTTTTTGGAAGGCTGTCACCATGCGGATGAGGTCTGATTTGATTATGTTCCAACAGACTCTATAAAAATGGAAACAAAATACAACCACCCCAGGAGCTTTGTCCAGCTCCATAGCCTAGATGACATCCAAAATTTCCTTTTCAATGAAGGGTTTTATTAAATCATAATTATCCTCTGTGCTTAAAAAGAGAGGGAACATAATCCAAAAATTATGCAGTCACTTCACCATCAGAGAGGCCATCTTCCTGAAACAAGAGCTGAAAGTGCCTACTTGCAGCCTGTTTTAGAAGATCTTGACCTTTATTGATACCCCACTCGCTAGTGCAAATTTATGAGATGTGATTTCTAAACAATTTATCCCTCCATTGACGATGGAAGAAGGCAGTGTTTTTATCACCCGCCTTCAACCAGAGACTTCGAGACTTCAGCCGAAGGTGTTCCTGTTCCTATCGGAAATATTGTGTGGTTTTAAGTTGAGCAAACAGTTCCAGATTTAACTGAGATTTGGTAATTTCACTGTCTTCCATTCCTAACCGAATCACTGATAATTCGACCACTCTCTCTTGTTTGCTAGTAGTTGGAGTCTGAAGAGGTGTTTTAACCCAAGTTTTCAAAGCGTGTTTAGTAGACTTAAGCTTATGTTCCCATACAAAATAGGGGGATCCGTCAACATATTGAGATCACGCTTGAGACACAATGTCCAGAAAGACTTCTCTCAAAATCCTTAAGGGGCTGAAACGAAAAGGAATTGGCCCAAGGTCGTCTTCTATTTCAAACAATAGAGAAATGGGATGATGTTCTGACGTGAGCTTAGGCAAAATTGTTGATGAAATGATGAAATTCCCATCCAAAAATGTGCTATTAACAAGAAACATGTCGAGACGGGCAACAATATTGGCCAAACCAACTCTGTTATTTGACCACGTGAATCATCCTTTCTTGGGTTTAATATCATTCAAACTGCAAGCTTGGATCAACTCCTCCACCATATCTTGAAAATGATCCTCGCCGTAGAGACCACCTTTTTTCTCATTCGGGGCTAATTAAATATTAAGATCTCCTGCTACTATTGCATTTATAGGAGAGTTGGACTCTAAGAAGTCTGATAGCGATTTCCAGCACTCTTTTTCTTCAATGAAGTTAACTCGAACATAGAGGTTAAAGAGGGCCAAAGAGTTCTTACTTGAGATAAAGAGGTCTGCAAAACTCCAATGTTGGGCGGCAAAACAAATTTTAAGCTCAAAGTTTTCTTCACACCACATAGTTGCTAAGCCCCCAAAGGTGCCTCTCGCACTGACAACTTTGCCAACATTCAATTTCCATTTTGATTTACTTAAGAGAAGAAGAGCCTCCTCCTCTATCTTAGTCTCTTTAAGCAAAAGAATTTTAGAAGGAACCATTCTCATTAAATCTTCGACTGCTTCTACTTTGATTGGGTGCCCCAATCCCCTGCAATTTCAAGAGACGATTTGCATTAATTACCCAGGTGAGAGGGAGTAATTACTCCCTTTCGGGGCACAGTCCTCTTGCTCCTTCCAAGCGACATTTCAAGGGTGGACTAGTTGCCTTGAATCTTTAGTCTCTCAGCCTCTTCTTCTTAGGCTTCCTTACGAGACTTTCGTTAGCATTTTTGGAAATTCGCTCAATGGAATCTTCTTCAGAAGAGCCTGAGCTGTCAGCCTTCTTCTTCCTAGTAATATCTGCATAAGAAGGAGAAGGTTTGGCTCCATTTGGAGAAATGTGGTGTTGCTGCAAGGAATCGTCTACCCTAGGTAGTTCTGAGATAGATGCTCCTACTTGATCCATGGGTCCAGTATTCACTTCAGTTTCAACATCCTGCTCTTCGAATTGTTGCATTTCACCCTCTTCAAGAATAGGAGCTTCAGGAGAACTAAGAACAACAAATTTATTGAAGGGTGCATTGGGGTGTTCCACAGCCTAAGACTTAGAAGGATACTTTCCAACAGCAAAGTCTCATTTCATAGGCTTTCCTACTTTGCCGTTCTTTCTAGGGTCATGATTGGAAGTTCCTGCTTTTTGGACTTGGGTCCATTGATCATCATTCTCTTTTGAAAGTTCCTCTTCTAAATCTTTCTTACAATTTCTAGCAAAATGGTCGTAACAAGGGCAGAACCGACACTTGAATGGAATTTGTTCATAGTCTAGCTCCTGGATATGTGACCATTCAGCTATTGTTAGCTTGATTACCTCGGGCAATCCTATCTCCAAATCAACTTTGACACATATGCTTGTGCATGAATATTGATCTTTCCTTTCTGACCTATTGATGTATTTACCAAGCTTGTTCCCAATGGTTTCAAGGGATTATGAGTTTCAACAGTGTAAAGGTAAATGCAGAAGCCTTACCCAAAGAGGGACAAGAGACGAAATATCTTGGGTGGGATCGAAATCAGGAGACCACTTGTTCAAATAAAATCCCCTGGGGACCCATGAAGTATGGACCATTTCTGAAGATGAGGTCATGATCCTCTGCAGAGTCAAAGACAAAGACATAATGAGCTCTTTGGACAAAGTGGTTTTGAATACCTTTATATACTAAGGGAATCCAGTTTCTCCGCACCCATCCATCAATAGCCTTTGGAGAGAGCCAAAGACCTGTGAATTGCCCAATAAGACCTTGCTCAACAAGGTTTAAAGTCGTTCGGCAAGTCCGTTTAGAGGGAGTTCGACCGAGGGGATGTCAAATTTCTTGACAAATTTCTGTGAAGGACCCCCTTTACTCTTACCACAGGCAGCAATCAATCTCTTGAATGCATCTAGGTCAGGAGGAAGGGCAAAGGAGGAACCCATCTAGAATCCATAAGGCACAATCCACCAGATCAATTCTTGAGAGGATAGTTCTTCCAGCCTAGGAAGGCAGACTCCTACAACAAACTCTGTCTAGGAGTTGAGCCCTGCAAAGGCACCCTGCAAATCAACAGAACAAGAGAGTTGGGCACCTCTCAAGTCTTAAATTCCACAGAGCACAAAAACAAAAGTAGCCCTGCAAAAACCAAGATCTACTAGAGAACGAACGAGCAGGCAAATCTTTCTTCACAGAGAAGAGAAAGGTTCTAAAAAAGACAACAACCTTCGAATTCAAGAATTGTAGAGAAGAATAAAACTAGTATCAACACATAATATCCAAAAGATCAAATCTAGCCTTCATATTGCCAAAAACAAGGAGTCTTCAATGATCCAGAGAATGGAGCACACAAATATTTAAAAGTCAGAGTTGCTTCTCTACTCCCCCCTCGATATTCAATCAACCATTGAAGAAACTTGGAAGGCATGCAGCGTTCAGAACCAGAGAAACCCAACAACCAGAGAATGGAACTTTCATGCACTCAACCGGCAATGGATGAGCTATAACTCTTCCAAACAACCGATCCACCTGTTGAATCAAAAGGATATCCCATTGCAGCACACAGGCTCCAAAACAACACAAAGCCTCTTGGGGTTGGACATTTCCAGAGAAAACCACCACGACTGCAGCAAATCAAGGATCAACCTGTTGAGACATATGGAGGTCCCTATGCAACACTAGGCACAACCACTTCAATGCAGAGTGAATCTGGACAGTGAACTCAACGAGCCTGAAGCAAGACAGACCACGGACTAGGCCGAGGAACACAGAGATAAAATCTTCTTGGAGCGAAAAAATAGTATATGTTATTAACTTACCAAGGTGCAAATTGATTAAACATTGGTGAGGCTCTGCACATGACTCTCTACTCGAACCTAAAAAGTTTTCCCATCTACACGAAACCTTGGATTCATAGGTAAAGAACCAACCAATTTTGGTCATCACTCGACTCAATAGCAGATTCATGAGGAGGCAGAGGGAACTGCTCCCTCCTTCAGTGAAGTTGTACATCAATGCACTAATCCAAATAAGAACTCAACCAACCCCAAAGCCAACTAGATACATAACATGGTCCGAGCTTTAGATCTAGGAACGGAAGGGGTAGGAAATGAAACATAATGTTTAACTATATCAGAATCTAAGAGAAAAGGAAGCGCATGAAATATTGTCCAATGCATACAAAAAACTCAGCTCATTCCCAAGTACAAAGTGACTTCAACCAAAATCCACAAGTGATCACACAATTATTGGCAAATTTATGAGTATTTGGTCGTTTGAAAAGGCTATAATATGGTGGATCAAAACCCGATGGAAGCCGAAGTGTCATTACAATCTCTATATAGGTTCCAAGGGTTTCTTCACAATAATTTTTCACCACCCAGATGACGAGGATATGTTCTTCGAGAATGGACCATACTACTTCAACTTGGGAGGACTATTCTTGCGATTTGGACCAGTTACTTTATCCCCTAAGGAGAGGACCTCACCTATGCCCCGGTCTAAATTCTCCTATATTCCTTACTTACAAAATATTGGGAGCCAAAAACCTTAGATGGTATTAGCAACACTATTAGGGATGTCATTAAAGCCTCAAAAGCCATAAAAGTGACTACATACATATGCTATGCCAAGATATGCATATACATGAATATATCCCTTGGTCTTCTACAATCCATATGTTTAAGTCATGAGGATACAAAGTGGAACCAAGTCATTTTTTATGAGCACATACCCTTCTAATGTCGCAAATGTCATGAGTACAACCATATATTTAGAGACTGTCGCATGAGTAGTTATCTAGAAAACCCCAAAAACCCCACCAAAAGAGATGGGGAAGGTTTCACCAAAGTCTCCTCGAAAAAGAGATCGATACAGAGAACAAAGGGATTTTACCATCGAAAGAATATAGAAACCCATAATAGCTACATTATCTTGGACCCCGACTTCAAACCAGCAGGCGTAGAAATGCAGGGCACTTCCATGCAGCGAAATCCACTCATGGAATATCAAAGGGCATCCTCAATTTTGATCAACCATCCAAGAAATAAGAAGACCAAAGTGGACCCTTACACATAAATGCTTGAGCAAACAGAGAACATAGAAATAGATGACTAAGAAAAGGAAGATCAATAAGAGGAGGAAATGGAAGATGTGGATATAGGGGAACCAAATCTAGTAGGAATGTTGGTTGCTTCGGAATGAAATGACACCAAATCCATACCAAAAAATCAAATGATCCTTCTAAAAGAAACATTAAATAAAGTCTACATATAAATCTACAAGCATGTCTAAAGGGGGGAGTTCTTCCATACCCTTGGGGATAAAGGCAATTACCCTCAAAGATCCATCCAAGTTAGGATATAGGAGAGACTCTCCACTCAATAGATGATTAACGATATAGGAGATAAACTAATAAAGTTAGGATAATATGCTCACTTGAACGAGACATAGAAATCCATACCCTAGTTTCCCAGTGAATGACGTCTCCTAGAACAATAGAGGTTTGAATTCAAAATCAAAACAAAGGACTCCTAGGAAATAGATTCAAATAGATACATCAATGTTGCTCATGATCCAAGAAACAAAGTGCAGTTCTAATATGCTCAACAAAATAGCATCCTAGTGCTGGAAGAGAATTCGATCCCTCATAATAGATGCCTAGGGGGCCTCGAGCGGTCTAGTCATGATATGGAATCCAATGGGGATTCATTTGAATAAATTCACTCAAAAAAACAACACTATCACAACCAGCTTCAAGGTTATAAGATCTAAAGTAAATGGCTTTATCACCAATGTCTATGGACCAAATATAGTAGCCCAAAAGTTAAATCTCCTCCACTATATTAGGAACATCAACCAAAACCTATGATATATAGCAACTAGATCCTTGGAGGTGATTTCAACATGATAACTAGTCTAGAAAAAAAAGGGGGTCTTCGCAGAATATATAGAGATACCATGGACTTCAACCATATAATTGTAGACTTGAGGTTGATTGATATGGAAACGAAGAATGACATCTGCACGTGGAACTATAAACAAGCGAGGGAGCGCTAGCTTGTTTCTTGTCTAAATCACTTCCTAGTCTCAGTGAATCTAATTCACAAAGGATTGGCCACCAAAACCTCCATCCTCCCAGTGGTTGGTTTTGTCCGCTAGTGAATTCACCTACATCTAGACATAAGCAATGATTCAAGGCCCAAACCCTTAAAATTTGAATCATTTTGGCTCGACCACGAGGACATCAACCAAAACATAGCTAATTGGCGGTTAGGAGTAGATCATAGAATGAGTCCCTCCATGTATCGTTACTAGCTATGCCTAAAGAAACTAAAATTTAAGCTATAAAGGTGGAATAAGAAGGTCTTTGGAAAAAAAATTTAGGCAAAAAAAGACTGGTACTTTAAAATGAAAGACATACAACAATCTATGATCGACCAGGGAAGATCTGAGGATCTAGAAAGTAAGGAGATGGACTTGCAAAACCAAATTAATCAATGCCTCGAGCAAGAATAGACTTTGTGGATAGTAAAATAAATATATTTTTGGGTAAAATATGGGGATATTAACACCAAATTCTTCCATAATGCCTTGAAGCAAAGAAGAAATCAAAATAAGAATACCACTCTCCATTCCCCCTAGGGAATTTATCATGATCAATTGGTTCAATACTACAAAGGCATACTTTCATATAGAATTGAGGATAGATCCAAAGTAATATCTAAGATCACAGGACACATTTTGAATATGGTCTCTAATAAAAGCAATGGTATATACAAAATAGTGTTATTCGACAATCTGCTTATAAGAAACAAGGGTAAAGTAAGCATAATTATTATACTTAAGCTCTGATATGTTATAAGGATATCCATAAGATATGACTAGTATAAGTTGTTCAATTGTCGGTTCTTCACCCTGCCAACCCTTATTCATTCTAGTATGCAGATAGATTGCGAATATGGTCCAAGTAATTAATGCCCAAGTCTCTTTTGGATCCCAGCTCTAATAAGATCCCCATTGCAAAATCAAAACCGCAATCTTCGTAAATCCATCATGATGCAGGAGGTGGAAATGGTGGTCAAAGAAATGCCTATAGGAAAATCTTCATGTATGGATGGTTTTACTATTGATTTCTTTAAGGCTCGTTGGACCATGGTTAAAATGGAGGCCTTGCAGGTTATAGAAGCCTCAAGAGTTTGAGTGAGAGTGCTCCAGGAACTGAATGCAACCTTCCTTACCCTAGTACATAAAAAATAAGGCACTCTTTACCCCAACCAATTACGATCGATCTCTCTCTTTACTAAATTCAAGTCTCTTGCACTTGAATGCAGACAATGCAAAACAGAAAGAAAGGATGAGCAACCTGTGCTCTCCATATTCAACAAACTAGGTACTTAGTATTTTGTATTTGTCTCAATCTTCCATTCCGGAAGAGATTCCATTCCCAGTTGGAAGATGCCCTCTCTTGATTCCTTTGTCGAGTCCTTAATACAAGAGCAAGATAATTTGGTCCAGATGGGAGTCATCCAGAATTCCAAAGATCAAGCCCTCCTAGTGATAAGCTCTACCAAAGGGGAAGATAAAGGGATACCTAAGGGAAAGGAGCATAAAGCACTTGATTCGAATCCTAAAAAAAGAAGTATAAGACTTCTAAAGGAGCTTCGAGCTCTAAAAAGAAGAAAAACTTTGAAAAGAAGATGTGTCCCTATTGTATGAGGGGTTTTCATTCAGAAGACCAGTGTATGAAGAAGCATATCGACCAGCTGTCAGCTCTCATCAAGCATAACAACATAGCTCTTCCACAAAGAGAAAATAAGTTTGATGATGGACAATCGACAGATGATCATGAGAGGTGCCATTCCTTGAAAGCTAGCCTCCCTTTGTCGACAGCCTATTGGATTGATTATGGAGCATCCAACCACATGGTTTCCTGCAAGGGTTTCTTCTCCACTCTCAACCTCACAGAAAGGACTACTATTCATATGGGTGATGACGCCCAAATTCTAGCAGCAGGAAGAGGCACTACTAATATCCAGCATGGTGAGTTCAAAAATGTCCTCTGTGTGCCCTCCCTTGCAACTAATCTATTTTTTGTATACCAGATGACTCACAATGGCTCACCAAATCAAGTTGTAATTAGACCTGACTCAGTAGAGATCAGATAAATCTCAACTGGGGAGATTATAGTGAAAGGAATTGCTGATCATGCCTCCAAGGCATATGCTTTCTCTCAGTTCATGCCATACTCAGATTCAGTACAACCATAGCTTCTATTTGAAGCATATAAAGGTATGAAATATCCTTTACTTCCTATTGCAGATACAGTTTTATTGCATGACATTTCAGATTCTGATTTAGATTCAGAAGAGGAGGAACACCCACATGATCCAAATATTGATCTTACACCTCAAATAGATCTAGATCTAGATCCAACATCTACCTCATTTCAGTAGCCTAAATGGGCTCAACATCTCATAGAAGTAGTTGGAAATGGTGCTAGGGATCTAGATGACAAGAGAAGAATGAGGTCCCAGTATCAGAAAGAGAATGTTGCACTGTCCCACACATATCCACTTCTCCCTAAGAGGTGTTTCATAATGTTGGGGTCAGATCCTCAAACATTTAAGGAAGCTTTCCATGATCCTAGCTGGAAAGCAACTATGGATGAGGAATTTGATTCGTTGCACGATAATAAAGCCTGGTAACTTGTCTCCTTGCCTCCAAGAAGGAAAGTTGTTTAGTGCAAATGGGTCTACAAGACCAAGATAGCCTCTAATGGAACCATAACCAAGTACAGGGCTCGGTTGGTTGCCAAAGTATACTCTCAGGTTCAAGGATTGGACTACAATGAGACATTCGTTCTGGTAGCTAGAATGGATTCCATCAGGCTTGTTTTGGCAGTTGCAACTTCCAAGAGATGGGAGGTACATCACATGGATGTGAAAAGTGCCTTCCTCCATGGTGATTTGAAGGAAGAGATATACATGAAACAACATGAGGGGTTTATTTATTATCCTTCCTTAGTTTGCATACTGAGGAAATCACTATATGGACTTAAACAAGCCCCAAAGGCATGGTACTCCAAGATGGATGCCTTCCTCATATCTCAAAAATTTGAAAGATGCAAATCAGATTGCAATGTCTACATGCAGAAGAAAGAGGGTTTAGTGCTTTTGATTGTATTGTATGTGGATGACTTGCTCATTACTAGCAGCTCTACTGCTGGATTGAGAAGCATCAAGTCCGCTCTAAACAAAACATTCACTATGACTGATCTAGGACTGTTAAGACAATTCATTGGTCTTGAAGTAAGTCAAAAGGCTTCAGGAATCATGATCTCACAGTCCAGATATTCATTAGACATTGTTAGGAGATTCGACATGGAAGATTGCAACGAAACCCCCGGTCCTTTTCTGTCTGGCATCAGGCTAGAAGAAGGTGGCTCCACACCTTTGGTAGATAACACTCTCTACAGATAGCTCATTGGGAGCCCTTTGTATCTCATGCATTCGAGACCAGACATATCATATGCTGTGAGTGTTGTTACCAGGTACATGCAGGAGCCACATGAGCTGCATTGGAAGGAAGCAAAGAGAATCTTGCACTATGTGCAGGGTACTAAAGATTATGGGATTCACTATGCTACTGAAGCACAACTTGATCTCATAGGCTTCACAAACTCAAACTGGGAAGGAGATGGAAATGATAGTAAATCCACTTCAGGATTTGTATTCATGATTGGGTCTAGGCCAATTTGTTGCTCCAGCAAGAAGCAAGCAGCACTTGCACTCTCCTCAGCAGAAGTAGAGTATCGAGGAGCTGTGAATGCAGCTATTCAGGCAGTTTGGCTACATGGCATCTTGACAGAGTTTGACATTCAGACTTCATCTTCAATGGACCTTTATTGTGACAACCAAAGTACTATCAAAATTTTTCGTGATCCAATTCAGGGGCAGAGGACGAAGGACATAGAGGTTCACATGCACTACATTCGGGAACTAATGCATGACATAATCATCACACTGCACTTTTGTCCTACAAAGGATCATATTGCAGACATTTTCACCAAGTCTTTAATAGAAAAGAGATTTGCCTTTCTCAAGTCTCTTTTAGGTGTTAAGGCTTGACTCTCAGTTCCTATTTCTGCTTGTCTTGAGGGCGTGGGGGGGTTCCCATGAGGTTTTCCCCTATTTCCTTGGTTTATTAAGCAACTTTTTTTATCGTTAAGATTTTATATGGGTGAGTTTTGGCCTTGTTTCCAGGGCCCACAGTTTTCCAAGTTAGGATTCAGGGGGGTGTTAGGATTTATAGTCCTTCCTTGTCTGAACTGTCTATTAGATTATATTAACCTAACTTAGGAGTCTTTTATTAATTATTGGGTCCACTAGTACCATTGGGTCCACTTGTCCTAATGGGGCCACATGTACCAGTCACTAGAGTGTGGGGAACATCGATAGAGGCTAACTAAGACTGAATGCACTTGCATGCATCAATTTAGTCACCTCCTAGGCTAATCCCTACATTTTAGGAGCCACTAGGAGTCCTAGCACCAACCTCCTTCAGTTGTTGGCAGTTGTAACTAGTTAAGCTTAGTTATGCTTCAGTTACATTCAGTTAGTTGTCCTCTAGTTCAGTTAGCGTCAGTCTTGCATGGCTGCATGTGGTTAGGCGCCTATTCTCAACTACTTCTCACCTACCACCTCAGTTAGACTAGTTTAACTGATTATTATTGATTGAGAGACTAAATTAGACAACTAGAGCTTAGCTAGTCAGCTCTGATAGTGATTTAGACATCTTTAGTTAGCCATGCAGTGACATACAATTAGATCTAGTTGGTAGATTCAAATTCATCCTCAATGATTCAAATTCTTCCGTATGTAACACTATTGTAACACCGGATATTGTAATGAAGAGGATATTGTAATTAACTAAGCAATACTTGTCTATTTCATGTGAGATTTGATTTGTTCAGTGTGTATTTTTCATTCTCCTTCACTTTATAATAATTAAGAATATGATTGCACTCATTGCTTGACGATCTAATGACACAACAATTCTAATACTTTTACTGCAACAATGAGAGTCTGCAGTAAGTCTGTAATGCCTCCTACAGGGTCGTCATTCTTCTCATCGATCCTATTACAATTCTCATTGGTAACTTCCTCCATTCAATCAGTAATGATATTGTAGTCGTCACTTGTAAGGCCACTAGCTCCATCTGTTTTATCTGCCTTCTGTTTGTTTCGACTCTTCTTTGATTCTTCATCTCTTTTGCGCTTGCCACCCAGTTCTGGATCCGTTGGGGTCATGTTGGATTCTTCTTTTCTTTCATATTGGGAGCTTCATGGATTTTCTTCTCGTTATTGATCTCCTCCCTGATTTCCGGGCATTCCATTATGTCACGAGTCAATATCAATAGATAGTTGATCATCTCAGATAGGTTGTCTCCACTCTTTTGGCTAGTACCAAACAATTGTCTCAATGTCTTCGGCTGTTAGCCAAAACCCAATGGTTATCCATTGGTTCCCAGCAATAGAACCATTTGTTGGCATCGATTCCACTGAGCCAGGTTTAGATTCCTTGTCTATCCAACAAAGCCCAATATATCGGTTGGACGGAGTGTAACTCCATTGGCAACGCCTGCAAAGGCAAGTGAGGTATTACCCGAGATACATATGGGGACTTCTAGAACCAGGTTTTTGCAGTTGTGGAAGGGAATTTCTTCATCTCAACATTAACAAGCCATTCAATCGAAATAGAGGGATGGATCATCGTTAACACAACAAGAAACAAGGTCAATCCTTCAACATATTCATAGCATATAAGAGTATACAGATTCATCGACACATACAAGATATATAAAACATACACATCTAAACCATAGTTATTGTCGACATTCCACAATATAAGTGCAACAAGATCATGCATATTCAAACATAAGGCACAAAGACATCAATTACACAGATATCTGGCATGAGTAATATTTGGAATGCTTTTGGTCTGCACACAAGCTTGTAGACTTCTCTCGTAATCTTCCTTACAATGAATGGGTTTTCACTATCTTTCTCATGCTCTCATGCTTTCTTTCTTCTTTTTTTGTTGACCTCTGTGTTGAAATCACAAGTCATTAAAATTCCATAAAAGGTCTTTCTTCATCCATCGTCAGTCATTAGTCATCCTCACACAGCTTGGATCGATCCCATATACATCTTACAATTGTTGTTCCCATCGTCGACTAGTTCTCAATTGACAATCGATTGGTTGTTCTAAGTAACCCCATAAATCTCGTTACATTAATAAAAATGCTAACAACCCAACTTAAAATCATGCCCATTCCTAAAAATTGACTATTAGTCTAGTTTAACTCATTGTTGTATTTATTGTTTTCTCTTAACATGTTGAAATCCTGGTTTCTACTTTCTCTTCTCCTTTTCCCATCGCGGACTTGTTCCCCTTGCGAACAAATTCTTCACAATTTCAACCAAAATTTGTATGCTCTTTCCTAGGGCCAACACCAAGTTAAGGATTTGTTCATCAGAAAACACCACATGAAATTTTTTTCTTTTGGGGGGCATTTCAGTTTCCAAAGAAAACACCATCACGAAAATGTATGACTCCTTTCCTCCAATATACTAAAAAAAAAGATAACCCAAGTTAGGAGTATAAACCTTGAAGTAGAGAAGGACCAAACTATCTCATCTTATCTTTCACAAGTCTCACATGACTAGAATTTAAGAATGAGAATAAAATGTACCATAAATTTGCATCATTCACTACAAATCCGAGTCTTGTCTTCGTAATCCATCCTCCCCCCACACAAAAGTAGAGCTTCGATAATCTATATGAGAAAGCATATAAAATCCCTCATTTCTCAAATGTTGTAGCATATAGGTGGAAGGATGTAATTCCTTTCACTCCCCACCCAAGCATCATCCTGGGTCTAGACTAAGTTCCCCTCAGCCGCCTTCCATACCAAATCCTTCCCAATCAAATTAAAAGCTTTCAAAACAACCTTCCACATAACATAAATATTGTGAGTACGTTTGTTACATCACCTGATCCAATATTCTAGAGATTTAGGAGTTATGTACTTTTGAAAGACTACTTAACACCACAACCCCTACCCTTTTCTAAGCCTCCAAACACACTTTGTCGCTAAATCTTTTTACAAGAGAAAATTATTCTTTATGCCCAAACCTCTAATTAATTTTGGAAGGGAAAGCATTTCCCACCTAGACCAAGGAATCACATCCTATCTTTCGATCCTCCCCATAGAAATTTGAAACACATCCTTATAAGTCTCTTAAGAACCCCTAAAGGTGTCCACGCTAGAGACATCCAATAAATTGGGACGGCCTCTAATACAACCTTAACTAGAACAAGTGTTCTTCCCATAGAAATCCACTTGAAACTCCAACAAGAGATTATTTTCTCAAATCTAGAAATAGACCAGTTAGATTCTGGTTTTAGATAATTATTAGGCTCTTGAAAAAAAAACCTAAATATTTCAAAGATGCATCTAAATCAACTTTCAAAAAATGGAAAAGGTCTTGTATGAAAATTTGGTCAGCTTCCTCAACCCCAACAAAAGAGACAGTGGACTTTCCAACAGTAACCATCATACATGTCACAAATCAAAACATGTCAAAAGTGCCTCGTAATTTGACAATATCCCTTATGGTTCCATCACAGTGGATATGGTTCCATCATAGTGGATATCATCTACAAACAATAAGTGAGAAAGGTATACATTATCTCAAATTGCACACCTTTCAACTACCCCACCCTTGTGGCCTCCAACAAAGCTCTATCGAGGCCCTCTGCCAAAATAAGAAATGGAAGTGGTGACAAAGGGAAGCCCTAGCATAGTCCTCTACCTGCTCTGAAAAAGGTGAACTTGTCCCATTAATGAGAATCGAGAATAGACCGATTAAATGCAACTCATCAACTAGGTAATGAAATCCACATCAATTCCTATGTGTGTCAACATTAACCTTATATAGAGCCAATTTAGCCTATCGTGCACCTTTGATAAATCATTTTTTATAACCACCACCTTTAAATGATACTGTGAAGACACTCTTGGGACACCCCAATGGCCTCATGAATATATTGTTCAACTAAAAACCCCAAATTTTCCTCTGATCTTAGATAGAATATTCTTCACTCCTATCGCCATGATTTTACCCACAATTTTACAGATACAGTTGCAAAGTGATATCGAACGAAAATATTCAAATGAAGAAGGATTATGAAATATAGGTATAAGGGCAATAAAAGTAGAATTGAATCATACCCACAAAATTCCATACATCCTTGAGTCTTGTACCACTTTGAGAAATTTTATTTCCAGAATCTTAGGGAATACTAGTAAGCATTCCATTGACCAACCACCCGGTCCTAGACTTTTGTCCTTCTGGAAGCTTTGAAGGACCTCTTTTAATTCATTTAAGGTAACCTCCTCCATAACCAAATGATTATCTTCTCCTGTGACAAAACTCGGGAAATATGAGACACTCTTACAATATCTAATATAGTGGATCGCTCCTCTTCTTTGAATAACAACTGATAATGATCAACCCATGCTCCCGCAATCGTCTTGAACCTAACTGCCACCCCACTATCCCGCCTTTAGATATTCGTAATTGTATTAGATTTCCTACACCCTTTATCATATTGATGTAAGAAAATTGAGTTTTCATCTCCCTTTTCCAAGCAAATTGCATGACTCTTGAGTCACCAAATAGCAGCCATGTACTCCAACAACTTTCTTCTAATCTGTTCAAGTTTCATAAATTCTGCTTTATATTATCCAGACTAGTACCCCACCCCATCAAAATCATATATCCATGATAAGTAATCTTCTATCTCTGTTAGAGCATGATCATCACTTCCTTTTTTGTCATGAGCACAAACTAATATTGTTTGCGTTAACCTTTTAAGATGAGCCTCAAACTAGATAATTGTTTATTTAGCCAATAACCCATCAAAAGTTTTTCAAAGATCCTTTATTAATATGACGAAATCCTCTTCCCTAAGGCAGGCCAGTTTAAATTTTAGAGGGTTGGGTGGCATAAAACCCAGAAAATCAATTTCTAAGAAGACAAGAAAATGATCAAATTCACCAACTATTCGGTCGATAACAACGAAACATGTCATGCAGGTGGACTCGTATGCTCATGTGATGACTCTCCACGAGCATCACTAATACCTACACTGCCCTCACCACTAGTGTCTGGGCACAAAAAATCCTATAGATACAAACAAATTGTTAGTTCATGGTCATATACAAGTACAAACTATAAAATCATAAATGAATTTATCTTCTATTTGAAGATACTACAACTTACATTCAAGGCCTTAGATATCTTCACCAAAACATCAACCTTTGCTTTAATATTGTTTGTCTGCGGTTGAATGAATAGCAAACGAAGGATATCCTCGTTAATTTTTTTTAAGGTCTTCTCTATCATTTTAATTGGGTCTAGAGAAGATCCAATGTCAGCATCATGCATGGTCTCATCCATGCCATTATCAATTTATCTATCTGATGCTAGATCAAAAGTTGAATCAGTAGCCTGTAACAAAAATATATAAAACATTACTGAAATGAAAGCAATATACTGAGGAAAACAACATAATAAAATAACACAATTCTCATGTTCGATTTCAAAAATTACAATTATGTATACTTGTTTCCTCAAGGATGGCGTCATCTGATCCATAGTTGGATCTTCCCTTGACCATCACCCTGCAACAAAAATGTAGAAAACATTCTCATAATGAAAGCAATATACACAAGAAAAATACCTAACATTAAAAACATATTGGTCATATTATATTTGTGCAATTAGAAATAGGTATACCTGTTAACTCAAGGAGCGTGTACTCATAAGATCAATAGTTGGGGACATTCCCCGATCACTTCCCTGCAACAATTAATTGTATAAGACATTATTGAAAAGAAACTAGTGTACTCACGAAAAATACCAAATCTCTTGCCCATGATGAAAAATGTTGGTTGTGGAGTTTGATCTTCTAGATTCAGAGATGTTATTTTTCATCTGTGTTTGTACCCCATTTTTTTGGTACACCCATCCTAGTTGAGGGGTGCAGCGGCTAGCGGGCCCCTGGTGGGGGTTCGGGGGCGAAGCCTCTGAAAGAAATTTTTGGGATGTTTGTTGGCCAATAGTTTGTGGGCCCATGATATTGGGTGACCCATAGCATTTTCCCCTGGTAATTCCCCTATGAAAGGAAAGCATTGTAATACGATTGTGTATTGTATTGTAGCATTGTAAAAGAATCTGTGTGATTTTGTGAGAAAGACTGTGAGATAGAGAAGAGGAAGTGCAACAAGTTTGTTGTAGGTTGTATCCCTTCATTTAGTTGGATGGTACAATAATAAAGGACTAGCAATTTATGTGTGGACGTAGCCCATCTTGGGTGAGCCACATTATATATGTGTCTCTCTTGTAATGTGTTTAATTTTTGCATCTTGTTTAATTGTTTAATTGTTCTTGCTCTGCAATTCCGTTTTTTCTAATAATTGGTATTAGAGCCAATATGTCTATTTGGCTGGTAAACTTGCAAGAAAGAAGGGTTCTTGGTTTGAGTGGTAGCAATGGCAAAAGAAGGAAAGCTTAGGGTCAAGAAATTTAATGGCCAAAAGTACCAGTTATGGAAGATGGAAATTGAGGACTATATCTACCATAAGGATCTATACCTATCGTTGGGTGGAAAAAAAAACAACTGACGACTATGGAGGATGAAGAATGGGAAGTTCTTGACAGAAAAGCACTGGGAACAATATGGTTGTGCTTGGCTTCGTCAGTGGCTTTCAATATCTCAAAAGAAAAGACAACAAAGGGTGCGATGAGCACATTGGTTAAGATCTATGAAAAACCCTCAACTTCCAAAAGGTATTTGTAATGAAGTGTTTATTTAATATGAAGATATCAGAAGGTGGATCTGTTGCTGACCATTTAAATGGGTTTAATACGCTTACTAGTGAGGTAAGTTCTATAAAAGTGAACTTTGATGATGAGGTTAGGGCTCTTCTAATTTTTTTCTCATTGCCACAAAGTTGGAATAGCTTGGTGATGGTTGTAAGTAACTATGTCCCTAGTTCAAACAATCTTAAATTTGATGATGTTGTTTGTGTTTTCTGAGCAAGGAAATGCGAAGAAAAAGCACAGGTGAGACATCAGGTAATGCGTTGACCATTGCGAGCAAGGGAAGACAAAAGGATTGAGGAAGGAGCCAAGTTATCGCAACATGTCTAGAAAGGTTAGATCCAAATCAAGATTTGGAAAGATAGAGTGTTGAAACTGTGGCAAGAGAGGACATATGAAGAAAGACTGTAGAGCTCCAAAGAAGAAAGGAGACGGACAACAAGAGACTACTCAGGAAGAAAATGTAGTAGGTGATGTGTTACAAGATGCTTTGATTCGTGCATTAGATAGTACTAGTGATTGTTGGGTAGTAGATTCATGGGCTTTTGTCATGATACACCCCATAGGAAATTCTTTCATGATTATGTTCGAGGTGATTTTGGACATGTTTTATTGGGGGATGATGAACCATGTAAAATTGTTGGAATGGATAAGGTAGGGATTCAGTTAAATAATGGAAAGGAATGGCTACTAAAATATGTAAGGCATATTTATGCTATGAAAATAAATCTGATCTCAATAGGATAGTTGGGAGATACCAGTTGTTTGTCTATGTTTGGAAAAACGTGATAGAAGATCAATAAATGAGCACTGTTAATAGCAAAAATAGATAAGATATGTATGTTGTATTCATGTCCTCGTCATACTGATTATTCAATATATGCAGCTTCCACAGAAACCGGTGCAGTGTTGTGGCATCAGAGGCTTGGCCACATGAGTGAGAAGGGGATGCAGATTCTCCACTCAAGGAAATTGCTTCCAAATATGAAGCAAGTAAGTTCAGTATTCTGTGAGAACTCTGTTTATGGAAAACATAAGAGAGTTGGATTTCTCAGGGATGGGAAACAAAAGAAGAGTGAAAAGTTAAAGCTTATACATACAGATGTGTGGGGACCGACCCAGGTACAATCTCTTGGTGGCTCTTGTTAATATGTTACTTTTATTGATGATGCATGTAGAAAAACTAGGGTTTATTACATTAGTCATAAATATGATGTGTTTGTTGCTTTAAGAAGTGGAAAGCTTTGGTTGAGAATGAGATAGGAAAAAAATTGAAATGCCTCATATCTAGTAATGGAGGTGAATACTAAGGAGTTTGATAGTTATCGTTCATACAATGGGATTCGTAGAGAGAATGCAGTCCTTGGAACACCACAAGAAAATGGTGTGTCATAAAGGATCAACAGAGCGATCATGAAGCATGCAAGGTGTATGCGATTGCATGCAGGATTGCCCTTACAATTTTTAGCTTGATGTTGTAGATACTGTTGTTTATTTAATAAACAGAGGGCCTTCAAGCGCTTTGGATGGTGGGATTCCAGAGGAGGCATGGATAGACAAAGAGGTAAACTACTCATTTCTGAGAACTTTTGGTTGTGAAGCATTTGTCCATATTGATAAAGAAAATAGAAGAAATCTTAAGGCTAAATCCAAGAAATGTACCTTTATTGGATACGAGGTTGATGATTTTGGTTATCTCTTATGGGATTATGAAAATCACAAAATCATTAGGAGTAGAGATGTAGTATTCAATGAAAAGGTTATGTACAAATATCAGTTACAGGGAAAGGAAGAGGAAAAGGAGAACACAAAGTACATAGTGATTGATGAAATCAAAGAAAATGAAGTACTTCCAAAGGCACCATAAAATCAAGAACAACAACATGTACCTCAAACTCTTGCAAATGTAAGAAGATCTACCAGATTAAGTAGACCCCCTGAAAGATTCTCTCCTTCACTGTATTTTTATTAATGACTGATTTTGGTGAACCATAATGTTATGAAGACGAAATGCAGGTAGAAACTAGGAAGAAGTGGGAGCAAGGAATGGATAAGGAGATGGACTCATGTGTAAGAAACCAAACTTGGGATTCGGTTGAGTTTCCTACAGGAAAAAGGGCATTGCAGAATAAATGGGTTTACAGGTTGAAGGAAGGAGATGGAGGCACGAAGCGGTACAAGGCTAGACATGTTGTAAAGGGGTTTGAACAAAAGAAAGGTATAGACTTTGATGAAATATTTTCTCCTGTTGTTAAAATGACTTCAATTAGGACTATTTTAAGTTTAGTGGCGGTAGAAGATTTGCATCTTGAACAGTTATATGTAAAAACAACCTTTTCTCCATGGGGATTTGGAGGAAGAGATTTATATGCAACAACCACATGGGTATGAGGTCAATGGAAAAATGAATTTGGTTTGCAGGTTGAAGAAGAGCTTGTATAGCCTAAAGTGAGCTCAAAGGTGGTGGTATTTAATTTTTTTTAAGTTTATAACTGAACATGGTCATAGTAGATGCTATTCTAACCATTGTGTTTATTTCAAGAAGCTAGATAATAAAGATATATTATCATGTTATTGTATGTGGATGGCATGCTTGTTGCAGGGTCTAACATGTAGAATATAAATGTGCTCAAAGGGAAGTTAGATAAATCATTTGTGATGAAGGATTTGGATGTTGTCACGTCCCCACCCCTCTACCAAAGAGAGGACGTGACTATGCCGCTAGCAACCTAGGCAAACTAGCCCCATTAACATGATATAAAATTCACGAAACTTAAAAACATACACAGATGTATAAAATATGAAATCTACAGCGGAAGCATACACATTCAAGCATTCACATACATGTTGTTCATACTCATGAAACAAGCAACAAACATCCCGTTCAAGCGTTTAACATGTTCATGACAATTTACGAAGAAAATACAATTGCAGTTAAATACAAGGATACTTATCTTGAGAAGAAGCTTCACCGCAACTAGCTATGTCGCTGCAACGTTCCACCCAACCATAGGCCAGTGTGCTCTATACTCTCTCAACATCACTACCACCCCCGAGCTGGGCATGATTTCCACAGGGAATTAGGGGACACAAACTTACACCCAAAAAGGCCAAACACCTACTGTCAAGACAATAACCACATCCCAACACAGTCATCCCACTAACAGATGGATTCTTGGGCTTACTCAGCCAAGCCAACACAGGGATGCACTACACAGCAAAATGCAAGTTCTGGGTATGAACCAAAATAGTTTTAGCAATAAAATGAATTGCCAAGGTGGGTGAAAACAACCCCCTAACCACAATTCCTATCCCATAGACGTTTTGGCCTTAACATGGCCAAGAACGAACTCAAAAACACCCAAGAGAACATGGTCTCTCCTCCAAATCACTGGGCAACACAAAAATAATTTTAAGCTTGGAAAGCAGTGGGGAAATGCAACAAAAAATCGTTGAGGAAGAAACCTAAACACAAGTCATTACAAAAAATGATTTCTCATCCTAAGGAAAATGAAGAAACGACTGCCCATGTGAGGGAAAACACCCACATCAAACCAAAAAATGTGAATGCCACACACAGGAAAATCCCAACCGCTTGAGAGAGCCCCAACGTGGATGAATGATGGTGACACCAACGCCCAGGAGCCCCCAACATGAAGGTAAAACAACTCCCAAGCTTCCACTGTGTGAGGAGATGAAGAACATGGGTGTATGACCAAATGGGCATGCATTTTGGGTGTTAACTTGCCCCAAAAGTAAAAAAACGTTTTCCCCCAAAAATGGGTTTTCCGTAAATTCGAATTTCCTTTCCCATACTCTTCCCATCCCCATGCAATAACTACTTCAACCAATTTCTAGCAGTAATAAATGATTGGGTGAATGAGATAAGAAAGGTAGTTGACAGCCTGATGGGTTCTCCCTTTGACATTTGGCTTTTCCCCATTGGCCCCAAAGGTTAAATATCCCCCCCCTATCGTTAGGAAATCATACCCCCATCTCATTATTTGTTGCATTGACATAGATAGTTGTGGGTATTTAATTAAATTGCATATTTACATGATGTCCAAAGTTATAATGTGTCGGTTAGCACAAAATACCATCGGCATCGATTTTAATCGTTGAAACATAAAACGATAAATCAATGGTGGGGATTTTGCCTTTAGCTCCACACCATGATTAAATACAATATTTACATCATATATATTTAATGCAAATGGGGTCAAAGTCGGGGTCTTACATTCCCCCCCTTCAACAACACTGTCCTTAATGCTCATTAAAACCGAACAAAAAATGCTACCCTAGCACTACCTCAGTGCTCTGCAAGTTTAAACAAAAATGGATGTGCCAATCGTATGGTATCCTCCAGGTCCCATGTATCCTCATCGGGATCGTGGTGCTCATTCTACATTTTCACCTATCCAATGGTACGATCTGGAACTCCTCCTTGGTCCCACTACGCGGTTGTCTTGCGTATGGACTCCTCCAAGTCCTTGATTACATGCATCAGTACACACCACCGAATCTTTTCCGGTCCTGGAGAATATTTCTCCATAGCTTGGAACATCTCCAATGTCTTTGACAATCCAACAATACCTCTACTTAATCCCTGAGCAATGAATCAATTCCATGTCAAATTTACAAGGTTTTTCAAAAATCATGGATGAATCACATGCACATGTACATCGACATAAAATCAACAAGAAGTTGCCAAGTGAGCCAAATACTTATCTTTCATAAGTATTTTCTTTTGGTTCCATAAGTGTTCGACTGGGCTTAATACAACCATGGTACTCACGACCTTGCCCTACCTCACACCTGGGTGTGCATTAAAGGGTTGCCAAATTTCTGCAAGCCTCAGATCACCCGAAAATATCTTTCAATCGAGATCTGATAGCTCTGCTTTAGAGTCTAAAACTCCTTCTAGGTTCTCACCAAGCTCGGTGCCTCCTTTCCGGACACCACAACAATTAATTCACATGTCATATTCATTCATATAACGTGCAATCTATAACAAGATTTTCAAAACCACGGCTGCATCATATGCTCATGTATATTTACAGGAATCAACAACAACAATAGTTTGATAAGTAAACCAAATACTTATCTATATAACATATCCCAACCGAGATCTGGTAGCCTTGCGTTAGAGCCCAACACCTCTCTAGGTGCTTAATGGAAGCTCTACTTAAGGCTCAAAACTTTCTCTCAGTGCTTATCAACGCTATGGTCGACCGAGATTGGGTGGATCTTCTCCAGAGCCTAACACCTCTTTGGGTGCTTAATGGAAGCTCTGGCTTAAGAGCCTAGCACTTGCTCCAGTGCTCGCCAAGCTCAGGGACTTCCTTTCCAAATAGCAAAATGAATCAACTCACTGATCAGATTCGTTTCTATAAGATGCAACCTTTAACAATATTTTTGAAAATATAGACCGCATCATATGCATCTGAATAATCACAGAAATCAACAAGGATTTTCCAAATAATCAAATACTTATCTGCGTAGAATCTCTCAACTGAGATCTAGTCAGCCCCGCTTCAGAGCCTAACACCTCCTTGGGTGCTTAATGACAACTCTTTTCTTAAGGGCCTAGCACCTCCTTCAAGTGCTTACCAATGCTCAGGCGCTTCCCTTCCGGACATCATAATACCTAGTGGTTATTTTCTTCACGGAACCCCCACTCTCATGACAGTCCCCTTACGTCATGAATGTGTGCAGAGAGAAGTCTAACCAAATGTCTTACACCCTGGGCATCCCCAATGATGCATACCGGTGCCTAGTTGGCCGGGCGAGTGAAGCTATGTACTCTCGTACATCCTTCCAGAGGAGTCATATTTCTCAAACGCATCCTCCCGAGAGCTATGTACTCCAGGGCGGACCACCATCATCTCACCTGCATTATATACAAGCATGCAGTTTATATGAGATGCCATTATAAAAATAATTGCAATTATAGTTTTTCAAACCTATCCCAAACACATCCCTCTGAGAAGCTATGTATCCAAGTACATCCTTCCGAGAAGCCATGTACATCCAGTAAATATTTTCATCACCTTACCTGCGTTAGATACAAGCATGCAGTTTATATGAGATGTCATTATAAATGTAATTGCAATTATAGGTTTTCAAACCTATTCCAGGGACATCCCTCCGAGAAGCTATGTATCCAAGTACATCCTTTCGAGGAGCCATGTACAACCAGTACATGTTTCATCATCTCACTTGTTTTACATACAAGCATGCAATTCATATGCGATGTCATCATAAAAATTTAATCATAGATTTTGAAATCTATTTCATGCCTGGATACATTTCCAATTATCAAATGATTAATAACATTGATAATGAAATCCAAAATTTGAATTCACAATTGTGCTTCCCATAGAAAATCTAATTTTGTAATCTTGAGATCGTCCTCATATTGTTTGGCTTTTGCAAGTGGGGAGTACTCGTCCCTAACTTAGACATGCTGCCATTCTAATCACGTTAATTGGTCAACTGGTACTGCTAGATCTTCTCAGCTTAAGAGCTAGCAATTAAGATTGCATTTCTATAGAGCTATTTCTATTATCATCGGAGGGTGAGTTGTTTTCATTCAGACATACTCAAATTAGAAATATCCTGTAACACCTAGACTTATGTTATTTGAGTTTGGGGCTCAACCAAAACTTACTGGCTTGCACTGGAAAGGACAACTTTTGAAAAGAATGGGTACATGAAATAAATATATGTAAAATACTAGCACTACACAGTTAGTCTTGTTTTCCCCATCTTTTGCTCCTGCTCAACTCTCCATTTCGCCTGGTTTACTCTCTTCCCATCTTTTATCCATCTCCATTCCCTTTCAGCTTCCCTCTCTAGCTTTGGCGCTCCTTCCCTCAGGTATTGAAGTGGTAAATTCGGTACAGAAATATGGCCTATCAAGATGGGAAATTGGGTGCTCGGTTGGAAGGGATTTGTGCAAGGGGAGAGGAGCGCCCAAAACCTGGACATTCACATACAACATGTCTTCTTAACACCATTTTAGATCAGCCAAACAATTAATAATATTCAATTAACAACAAAATTCAAAATATGAAGTTCAAAATCTACTCTATTCAAAAGTTAGATTTCAGTCATCAGATCCTTCTCATAGCATATGGCAGTTTCCTGCCTTGGTTGCAATGGGTACAACTAGACTGCTCTGCTTCGGTCATTTTACCTGCAGTCTTCAGAAAAGGCCATTTCCTCATGGAACCACAAGTTCACATGCAGGCTTCCTCAACCCATACATAGACTCAATTTTTCCTGCAAAATATCCTCCAGCGAACCTCCTGTAGTATCCTGCAAGTCCCACACAAGATTGTAGATCTGTTAACTTTCTTGGAGCAGGTAAACTCATCATGGCCTCAATCTTTCCAGGGTCTACAGATATTCCTGTATCTGAGATAAAGTGACCCAAATAATGAATTCCATCTTCGTAGAAGTCCTAGTTGCTCAACTTTGCATACAACTGATGTTTCCTTAGCAATTTTAAAATTAGCCTCAACTGTTCCACACGTTTTTCCTCATAGGAAAACAAGAACAAATTTCCCAAGTACCTGCTGAAAATATTATTCCTGAGGCATATAAACATAGATGGTGCATTTGTGGACCCAAATGGTACCACTACGAACTCATAAGATTCATACCTTGCTTCGAAGGTTGCCTTATGAACGTCTTCATTCTTAATCCTTACCTGCTGGTCACCATAACTTAAGTCAATCTTGGAAAACACCTTCGCTCCTCTTATCTGATGAAAGAGGTAATCAATTCTAGGCAAAGGATACTTGTTCTTTACAGTGACTTTGCTCAGCTGCCGATAATCAATACACAACAAGAATGTACTATTTTTCTTTTTCACAAACAGAAATTGTGTTCCCCAGCGAGACACACTCGGCTTGAGGTATTTATTTTCCAACAACTCTTGCATCTGGATCTTCATCTCTAGGATTTCTGGTATGCTCATCCTTCAAGACATCTGGGACACTGGTGCTGCTCCAGGTACAAGCCGAAAGGCAATATTAATGTCACTTCTTGGAGAAAGCCTTGGATTTTCGCCAAGGAGAACATTCCCGAATTCTTGTAGCATATGAAAGCCCTCCAACCTAGGAGTATCATACTCTGCTACCACCAAAACATGAGCTTCATACACTCTGCAACCTTTCCCATAGAACTTCTTTAGCTGCATTGCTGAAGACTTCCTTCCAGATATCACTTTTGGAATTCCTTTCACAACCCTTAAGTTTCCTTCTTCATCCAAGCACTCAAAAGTCTTGTTTTAACAATCAAGCTTTGCTCTATGTGCTTCCAACCAATCCATTCCAATGAGGACATCATATGATCCAAGTGGCAAGACATTCATATCTGCATGGGTGAGTAGCCCATCCATGACCAATGGACATTTCATTACCGCCTCACTAACATCCTTCTAGATTCCAATGGCTAGTTGGACTAACCATGATGTTCTATTCTTTGATTTATTCAAAGTGCACATCTCAATAAGTCCAGGGGTGATATAACTGTGAGTCGATCCACGGTCGATCAAAACAGAAACAGTCTGTTCAACAATCTCACCCTCAACTTCCACCATAGTGGAGTTATGACCTTCTCGGTGGTCTTCTAACACTGCATAAATTTTAGGAATGATCCCTACTTCCTGATCCATAGCTTCAGCTTGTTGGGTGCTAGGGACTTGACCCTCATTCCTATTCTCAAGTGGACAATACCTGCACAGATGGGGTCCTTCACATCCCCATCATTTGAGAGGTTCCTTTTTATTTTTCCTCATCACTCTGGTTGGATCAATCACAGCTTGTGATGGAATCCTTTGTTGCTTCGGGAGGTGAGGAGGTTTGAAACCTTTCTTCCTTGGATTAAGCTTTTCATTCTTCTCGTGGGAACTTCTCCTACTCCCTTCTACCTTTGTTAACTGGTGCCCAAAGTTTATCTACCTTTGGAGATCTGCCAAACTCTGTAGCATGGCAGTAGTCAACAGGTTTTGCTCTACCAAAGCCTAGACCAGCCTTTTATTTTCTTCTTTGCAATCCTGCAACTTTGCCTCAGGCTTCTTATGGTAGCTATAGTATCTCGGGAGCTCTCCTGTTCCCACAACTCAACAGCTTCAGTTCCATGACCTTGGATATTGTAAGCTGGCCTTACACACCCTTCCTCCACATCTGCAACATTGGAGTGGCATTCTGCCCTCTTGCGGATCTCTTGGATTCCCCCCCATAGCATCTTTCCCGTGTCCACAGGGATCCTGTGCATCATCCATGTTGTTAATCTTCTCGACACTAGCCTTATTTGACCCTCTTGGTCGGACCGAGATTAACTTTTCAATATGCACTATGACTCTGCAAAATGTGTTAACAACATCATTTGTTAGTCAATCTGAGAAATTCAAACAATTACTTACCAATTGCTTCTTGTAGGCATGAACGGTCAATGTGCCTTTCATCAGGTTGGCTAACTTTAGCAATTATGATAATTAACACTCCTTCTTGATGTAGTTTCCTTTCTGCAACAATGACTGTCTCAGGGGGATGAAGGGGGTCAAGGGGATCACTGCCATTTTTCCATCTTTTTGGTCCCTGTAAATCCCACTGAAAACCTGCAAAAATTCTCTGTTTAAGAGCAAGTCAGATTTTCCACCCAATCGACAAACTCACCGAAGTTTTTCGACATGTCGACATGACTCACCTTTTCACTTCCGACGCGTCGACAAAACTCAAAATTTCTTTCCGATTGGAAAGATTGTCAAACTTTTCCGACATATCGGAAAAACTTACCGAGTTCACCCAACATGCATCAGAAAAACTCATCTTTTCTTGCCAATATGGGATTTTTGACACTTCAACAATTTTTTCAAAAAAAATTCTTTCTTTCCTCGGCATCGGCAAATTTCATATGAGACACACCAGAAAAATTATTCGAGATGCTTCAGAACCTCATCCCAGATCCATAGAAAAGTGTTCGGGTACACAAGGTACTCCCAAAAGACAGACCACCTTGAGCAACCGCTTCACACAAATAGATCATAGATCAACACACCAATGTTTGTCACGTGGTTAAAATTCTCGAGAAGGAAATAGTCCACGGCCCCAGCCAAATAACTACTTGGAGCAATTTATTATGCAAAAGAAAGAAAATTACATCAGCTTTTCATAATCGATCAACTAGCGAAGGAATCCATGCTCTTTAAATAGAGATCATGGACCAATCGGGTGTTAATCCATGGATCAATGGTAGGTATGATCTAAGAGAAGTTGAACCGTTGGATCACTCTATGTCTAGAACATATCATGACCGTCGGATTAGAATATTTACAAATGCATACTAATGCATACTAAAGAAACACACTTTTACCTAATGAATATATTACACAAGTTGATCTTAACTAACTCCTAAGTGTCTAAATATCCTAACATCCCCCCTTAAGAACAACTTGGGATAGGATTGAAGGATTTACAAAAGTGACACTATTAGGAGAAGGAAGGAGGCATTAGAGCCTATCCCCCTTAAGCACACATTCCTGAACTCCTAAGATAGACCGAAGTTCAGAAAACTTCGCTTCTATAAGAGACTTGGTGAAGATGTCTACAAATTGATCATCTGTAGGGCAATAGAGCACTTCAATAACACGATCATGAACAAGATTTCTGATGAAGTGCATGTGTAGCTCAATGTGTTTGTTGCGCTGATGTAGAACATGAGATTTGGCAAGCTTGATGGCACTTTGATTGTCACACCAAAGTGGAGTAGGTTGCTGCTGCTCGAATCCAAACTCTAAAAGGATCTGTTGAAGCCATAAAGTTTCTCGACTGGCATTAACTGCGGCTCGATATTATGCTTATGTTGAAGAAAGAGCAAGAGATTGTTGTTTCTTACAAGCCCAAGTGACAGGTCCAGATCCTAAACTGAAAACATAACCTGCAATATACTTTCAATCATCAGGATCGTTGCCCCAGTCCGAATTAGTGAAACCAACCAACAAAGGTTTCCCCCCTATACTGTAATGAATCCCAAACTGAATTGTACCTCGAATATATCGAAGTATTCTTTTTGTTGCTTTCCAGTGAATTTTATGAGGAGTTTGCATATAATGGGCAACATGACCAACGACAAAGGAAAGGTCAGGATGGGAATGAGTGAAGTATAAAAGACTACCAACAAGCTGACGATACAAGGTGGCATCTACTTCAGGGGAAGTACAAGTGGTAGAAAGTTTGACTCCAGACTGGAAGGGAGAAGGGGATGGTTTACAATCTTCCATGTGGAAGCGACGAAGAAGGTCACAAACATACTTAGACTGGGAAATAAATATTCCTTCTTTGGTTTGCAAGACTCGGAGACCAAGAAAATAATGCAAATGTACTAAGTCTGACATTTCAAAATTTTGCTTAAGACTGGATTTCACATGGATTATAAGTTTAGGGTCACTACCAGTAAGGATAAGATCATCAACATAAAGAACAAGTATGATGATATGGTTTTCTACTTTCTTGGTATAGACATTGGGGTCAGAATGGCATCTAAAAAACCAGTGTCAAGGAGAAAGCTATCCATTTTGCCATACTGAGCTCTAGGAGCTTGCTTAAGGCCATATAAGGATTTATTAAGGAGACAAACAAGGCTAGAGTTATCCTGAACATATCCATGAGGTTCTTTCATGTAAAATTCCTCGTGTAAATCACCATGTAAAAAGGTAGACTTGACATCCATTTGATTGAATTCCCAGTTATGTAAGGCTGCAAGGGAAAGAACAAGGCGGATGGAATTCATTTTTGCGACAGGAGCAAAGGTTTCATTGTAGTCAATCCCTTCAACTTGGGAAAAACCTTTGGCAACTAACCTTGCCTTAAGTCTTTCAACACTTCCATTTGATGCATACTTAGTTCTGTAGACCCATTTACATCTGACAAGTTTTCTTCCTTTTGGAAGAGGAACAAGATCCCAAGTATCCTTCGCCATTAAGGAACGATATTCTGATCCATAGCTGCATCGCAATCTGGATTTCTTGAAGCTTCTGGATCATGATTCTCAAAAACTTGGGCCAAAAGAGAAGAGGCTTGCTGAAACTGAGAACGTGTTCGACGTTGATCCCTAGGATCACCGACAAGATCACAAGCTGCTTCACATGTTGAACGGACCCATCGAGGAAGCATTGGTGCTGGTGCAATTGGAGGAACATGAGCAGGTGGAGGTGGATTTTCATCTTCACCGTCATCATCAGAAACTGGAGTTGGAAACATGTCAAGGAAGAAGAAGAAGAAGGCACAATCACCGAATTAGGCTCGCAGGCCAAAGATGGCACACCCGCCAAGTTAGGCTCGCAGGCCAAGAGATTTTCATCAAATTTAACATCTCTTCTAATGATTATATCACGAGAATCTGGCTAAAGAAGTCTATAACCTATTACATTTTTTGAATATCTAACAAATATGCACTTTTCACTTTTAGGCTGCAATGTTTTTCGTTTTTCATCCGGAATGTGAGCCCATGCTTCACAACCAAACACACGAAAGTGACTTACATCTGGTTTAATTTTACTCCATGCTTCTTCCAGTGTTATACCTTGTAAAACTTTAGTGGGTGTGCGATTAACTATGTAATTTGCATAATTTATGGCCTCCGACCAATATTGAAGACTTAGTCCCTTAGATTGGATCATACAATTAGCCATTTCTTTTAAAGTGCAGTTCTTTCGTTCAGCTACACCATTTTGTTGTGGTGTATATGGAATAGTGTGTTGTTGTTGGATTCCTTGTTGGATTAATAATTTGATAACCAGATTGTTTTTCAACAAGGGCCTTGTAGGCCAAGAACATGTTAAATACTTCGCTCTTAATTTTTAGGAAGTAAACCCAAGTGGGTCTAGAGTAGTCATCAATGAAAGTTAAGAAATATTTGAAACCAGAAAAGGATGCAGATGGAAGAGGGCCACACAAGTCACTATGCACAAGCTCCAAGGGAACTGAGGCGTGCCAAGAGGTACATTTGTCAAAACTGTCCCGATGATGTTTTCTGTGTACACAATTGGAACAAACACCATACTTGCAAGATACCATCGGAAGACCAGTCACCATATTGTCTTTACATAGTTGTTGCAATGAGCGATAATTTAAGTGACCAAATCGCTCATGCCAAAGTTTGTTCAAGTTATCACTATGAGCAACAAAAACTGAAGGAAAAGATGATGACCCAAAGTTGTTAAATTTGTACAACCTGTTAATATCATCAACAGTTTCAGTAGCAAGGACATTTTGAGAATTTTTAAAATCCCTAATTACAACTTGGTGAGGTGCAAACGTCATAGTTTTACCTTCACCCGAATGAATAATTTGATAGACTGATAACAAATTGCTGGAATTTCTTGGAACACATAGTACATCACTGAAATGACCATTTTCTACTGGAACTGTTCCAGATCCTACAACACTTAGAGATCTATCATCACCAACAAATATTTGCTTGGTCTTACATTCATGCATAGTAGAAAAGATGGCTTGATCCTTAACCATATGATAAGATGCTCCAAAATCAATGAGCCATTCAATTGAAGTAGAAGAACAAGATGCAGTATAAGAGTAACCAGAAGCACAAAGTGTGTGTCCATGAGAGGTACATTCTGAAGACGAATCTAGGCTGATTTGGTGCTTCTTCATTGCTACTTCCAAGGCTGCCATCTTCTTGAAACACTTAGATTCATCATGATTATCTTTTCCACAAAAATTGCAATAACGCCCAGTCTTCTTCTTTTTGGCTTGGATCCTTTGTCATTTTTTAAAGAAGGAGCTGACTGAGAGGGTTTGGGACCCTTATTGTTTGGCTTATTATTATGAAAATTTTGTTTCTTGGGAGGCTTGGACATTTTTTTCTCTTGGGACAATAAGGCTTTCCCAGATGTATTTGCGTTGTTAATTATTCCAAGATGAATGAGCTTATCTTGCTCTCTAATTAAGGAATCACAAAATGATTCAAGACTAGGCTCTTGATAACTAGTTGCAGTCAAGGATTCTTTCATGGAGTAGAATGTACATATAAAAATAGAATATGCAGGTCCAAGTTTGGAAATAATATGATAAATACATTGTTTGTCTTCTTTCTTAATCTTACATTCTGCACATAAGAGTCTAAGAGTTTTATATTTAGATAAATAGTCTTGAATGCATGAAAAAACATTTGGATTCAAGGAAATCAACTCATTCTCAAGTTGATGACCCCAAATTTCATTGTGTTTACCAAACACAGATTCCAACTTTTCTCAAGCTTGATCAAGTTCATCAATTCCAGATATGCGGAAATGCAAATCAATAGAGATTGACATCCCAATCAATCCACAAGCGTCTTCACATCTATTAGCCCATTTAATTTTCTTATCATTATCAATGGGTTCTGTTTCTTTCCATGAGGTTATCTTGAAAAGTCCGCTACTTCGCAGAACATCCTCCATACAAGAATTCCATTTGAAATAGTTAAAACTTGTAAGTATAATATCACAAGGGGCAACCATACCATAAGTTAATGGCTTAAAAACAAAAACTAACTGTCTGGATGCAAAGAGCTCGAAAAAATATGCAGTTTAAAAAAAAACGACAATGAAAATTGATTCTGGATGATGAAGTTATGCTTGATCAAAGAAAATGTTGAAGATGTCCCTAATAGTGACGTGGCAGATATTAACTTGACCAACTAAAAAAAAGAACCCCCCTCTGCCCAAGATCAATCTTTGACAATCACTTTACAATAAATATGCTTTTAAGTGAATCGCTTTTGTAGAATAAGTGATGTTCACTTTTACAATAATGTTACTTTTAAATAGTGCAACAATAAAGTAAAAGACTTAAGTGACTAACTTTTTGTTTTATTTTATTTATGTGAGATGCACGAAAATAGAAATTGCATGCACTAAAAATAGCTTAATAAGACTTGAACTCAAGACCTATTAAGGAATAATGCAACTTTGGACCAAGTGAGCTAAGTTTAAAAAGTACGTAAAAGAATGGAAAGAGAAAGGTTTTATTTTTATTTTTTAATTTTTTTTTTAAACTCTTCTCTCTCGTTCTCCGTGCTTGCCTTTTTTTCCTGCAAATCACGAAAAAAATGAAAAATAAAAACAAAAAAAACTTTTTCCACACAATGGGGTTAGATCTTGGTTAGCTTACCCTAAAAGTCTACGTTTTCTAGTTTTCTTTTTGTTTCTGATTTGCTGTGATCGCCCAAGGTGCACGGCAAAGAGCATACGTAATCGAGAAGACAAAAAAAAAACTTTCCCTTACTATTTCTGATTCGCTACGATTGCGCAAAGTGCACGACAAAGAACATACGCAGCCAGGGAAGGCAATAGTCTGAGACTAAAACAGTAAAGATCTAATAATAAAACTGATAAAATATGAGAGATTAAAAAAAAAAACAAATCCATCACTGTAACAATATACCTTCAAATTTGTCGAAATTGGTGTTTCTGGAACAAACGAAAACAGTTTCGATGAAATGAAAACTATTTCCCAATGGAAAAGGCATTCTGGACATAATGGAATAGCTCCCACAGGCCACAAATGCAGAGAAAATCCAAAACCAGAAACCCTTTCAAAGTTTCGACAACACCGGTTCCAGATCTTGATCAAAACCAAAAGCGACTCTTCATAAACGCTCTGATACCATGTCTAGGTACACAGGGTACTTCGAAAAGACCGAACACCTTGAGCAACCGCTTCACACAAATAGATCACAGATCAACACACCGATGTTTGTCGCGTGGTTAAAACCATCTAGAGGGAAACAATCTAGGGCCCTAGCCAAATAGTTACTTGGAGCAATTTATTATGCAAAAGAAAGAAAGTTACATGAGCTTCTCATAATCGATCAACTAACCAAGGACCCTCCATGCTCTTTAAATAGAGATCATGGACCAATCGGGTGTTAAGCCACGGATCAATGGTAGGTATGATCTAAGAGAAGTTGAAACGTCGGATCACTCTATGTCTAGAACATATCGTGACCGTCGGATTAGAATATTTACAAATGCATACTAAAGAAACACACTTTTACCTAACGGATAAGTGTCTAAATATCCTAACAAAAAGTTCATTTGAGATGCATCCGAAACTCATCCGAGATGCATCGGAAAGCTCATCCGAGATGCATCGAAAAACTCGCCAAATTTACCCGATTTTTCAATACTTATAAATTTTCGAATTTTCTTCTTTCTTTCCCTTGGTTGCATCAACTCATCTAGTTCATCTAACACTATATCAACAGAACTCAGCCAACTGAGCCGATATATGAAATTTTCCAACACTTAAAAGAAAAATTTTCTTGCTGGCCTATGCTATACAGAGGGTAATCCTGCCTCTGTCACTGTCCATCTTCTTTGCCCATTAAGCCCCAAAGCTGCAACATGAGCTCTAATACCACACTGTCACATCCCCACCCCTCTACCGGAGAGAGGACGTGACTATGCCGCTAGCAACCCGAGCAAACTAGCCCCATTAACATGATATAAAATGCATGAAACTTAAAAACATAGACAGATGTATAAAATATGAAATCTACAGCAGAAGCATACACATTCAAGCATTCACATACATGTTGTTCATACTCATGAAACAAGCAACAATCATCTCGTTCAAGCATTTAACATGTTCATGACAATTTACGAAGAAAATACAATTGCAGAGTTAAACACAAGGATACTTGTCTTAACAAGAAGCTTCTCCGCAACTAGCTATGTGACTGCAACGTTCCACCCAACCATTGGCCAGTGTTCTCCTTACTCTCTCAACATCACTGCCACCCCCGAGCTCGGCATGATTTCCACAGGGAACTAGGGGACACAAACTTACACCCGGTAAGCCCAAACACCTACTGTCAAGACAATAACCACATCCCAACACAGGCAACCCGCTAAAGATGGATTCTTGGACTTACTCAGCCAATCCAACATAGGGATGCACTACACAGCAAAATGCAAGTTCTAAGTATGAAGTAAAACAGTTTTGGCAACAAAATGAATTGCCAAGGTGGGTGAAAATAATCCCCTAACTACAATTCGTATCCCAGGGACGTTTTGGCACTAAAGTGGCCAAAAATGAACTCAAAAACACCCAAGAGAACGTGGTCTCTCCTCCAAATCGTTGGGCAACACAAAAACGATTTTGAGCTTGGAAAGCAGTGGGAAAATGCAACAAAAATTGTTGGGGAAGAAACCCAACCACAAGTCACTACAAAAAATGATTTCTCAGCCTGAGGAAAATGAAGAAACGACTGCCCACGTGAGGGAAAACCCACACAATAAACCAAAAAATTTGAACGCCACACACAGGAAAATCCCAGCCACTTGAGAGAGCCCCAACATGGATGAATGATGGTGAGACCAATGCCCAGGAGCCCCCAACGTGAAGGAGAACACATAGCAGGCAAAAACGTGATGGTAAAACAACTCCCAAGCTTCCACTGTGTGAGGAAATGAAGAACGTGGGTGTATGACCAAATGGGCATGCATTTTGGGTGTTAACTTGCCCCAAACGTCAAAAACATTTTTCCCAAAAAATGGGTTTTCCCCAAATTCGAATTTCCTTGCCCATACTCTTCCCATCCCCATGCAATAACTACTTCAACCAATTTCTGGCAGTAATAAATGATTGGGTGAATGAGACAAGAAAGGTAGTTGACAGTTTGATGGGTTCTCCCTTTAACATTTGACCTTTCCCCATTTGCCCCAAAGGTTAAATATCCCCCCTCAATGCTTAGGAAATCGTGCCCACATCTCATTATTTGTTGCATTGACATAGCTAGTTGTGGGTATTTAATTAAATTGCATATTTACATGATGTCCAAAATTATAATGTGTCGATTAGCACAAAATACCATCGGCATTGATTTTAATCGCCAAAACATAAATCAATGGTGGTGCTTTTGCCTTTAGCTCCACACCATGATTAAATACAATATTTACATCATATATATTTAATGCAAACGAGGTTAAAACCGAGGTGTTACAGATGCTGCAAACCAAATCCTTGGTATGAGATTAGCAAGAGACAAGAAAAATCACAAATTGACATTGTCTTAAGGCGAGTACATAGAAAAGGTGTTGGAGAGGTTTAGAATGGAGAATGCAAAACAATTAGCATACCTTTGGACAACCATTTCAAACTAAGTAAGGAGATGTGTCCCAAGACACAAGAAGAGGTATAATACATCTCCAAGGTTCCCTATTAATCGACAATTGGAAGCTTAATGTATGCCATGGTGTGCACAAGACTATATATTGCACATGCAGTGGAAGTTATGAGCAGGTATATGAATAATCCAGGTAAAGAGCTTTGGAAAGCGGTACAGTGGATTCTTAGGTATTTGAGAGGTACCACTTCTCGTGCATTATGTTTTGGAGGTTCAGACACTGTTCTACATGGATATGTTGATGCAAACATGGCAGGTGATAAAGTTAGCAAGAGGAGCACAACAGGGTATGTATTTACTGTGGGTGGAACAATAGTAAGTTGGAGTTCAAAACTACAAAAGGTTGGTGCACTCTCAATAATGGAAATCGAGTATGTTGTTGCTACAAAGGCTAGTAAAGAGATGATTTGGCTATAGAGGTTTGTGGAGGAATTGGGTAAGAGGTAGGAGAGTAACAAGTTGTGCAGTGATAGATAGAATGCCATTCATCTTGAAAAGAACTCAACCATTCAATTGAAGGCTAAACATATACCGCTCAAGTACCATTTCATAAGATATGTTCTAGAAGATGAGTTCTTAAAGCTGGAAAAGATACATACTAGGTATAATCCTGCAGACATGTTGACAAAGGTAGTAACTAGAGAGAAACTAAGTTTCTGCTCGGTTTCAGTTGGCCTTCAAGAAAGAAGGTGACGAAGAATTTTTTTTCCAAGTCTAAGGTTCAAATCATAGTCCAGTAAGTGCAACAACGGTGGAGTTGTTGTGATTAGTCTCTAAGTGGGAGATTTTTGGTTGTGGAGCCTTATCTTTTAGATTCAGATATGTTATTGTTTAGTTGTGTTTGTACCCCTTTTTTCTTGTACATTCATCCTCGCTGGGGGTGCGGGAGGATATCGTCCCCCCATGGGGGAGCCCATCCCCCCTAGCCGATGGGTCTGGGGGCAACGACCCTGAAAGAAATTTTTGGGATGTTTGTTGGCCAATAGTTTGCGAGCTCATGGCATTGGGTGACCTGTAGTATTTTCCCATGGTAATTACACTATAAAAGGAAAGAATTGTAATATGGTTGTGTATTATATTTTAGCATTGTAAAACAATCTCTATGATTGTGTGAGAGAGACCGTGGGAGAGAGAAGAGGAAGTGCAGCGGTGTTGCTGCAAGTTGTATCCCTTCATTTAACTAGATGGTATAATAATAAAGGACTGGCGATTTCCGTGTGGACGTAGCCCATCTTGTGTGAACCACTTTATATATGTGTCTCTCTTGTAATGTGTTTAATATTTGCATCTTGTTTAATTATTTGATTTGCATTGCTCTGCGATCCTATTTTTCTAACATAAAAACACAAAATTCAATATCGAAATGAACCCAATATACTTATGAACAATAAATAATAATAAAAAATATTGCACATATTATAGTAGTAAAATTACAACGAGGATTACCTGCTGCCTTGAGGATGTTCTACTCCTCTGATGAACTGTCGGGGAGATGCCTCGATCACTTTTATGTGACGAGAAATACACAATTCATTATATAAATGAAACCAATATACTGATGAATAATAATAATAATAATAAAACATATTATGCATATTATAGTAGTAAAATAACCACGAAGTATACCTACTGCCTCAAGGCAGGTACTGTGTGATCCACTGGTAGTAGGGAGCTACCCAATCATCACCTTGCAATAAAAACATAGATAACATTATCTAAACATAACGATTATACTCATGAGAAAACATATAAAAAAAAATTAAACATTTTGTTCATATTATATTTGTACAATTACATTGATGTATGCATGTTGCCTTGAGGATGGTGTACTCCTCTTATTAGATGTTTGGGAGATGCCCCGATCTCTTCCCTACGTCTTAAACATAGAAAATATTAATGAAAATAGAACAATACACTACCAAAAAATATGTAAGATAATAGATTCAGTAATTAACGGTTGGGTAAATTGTTAGATGTACATCTCCAATAGTGACCATGTTTTTATCTATTCAATTCAAATTGTAATTAATAAGCAACTCTTCCTTTGCGACTATTGATTTAATGGCACACTCAAAAACCCAGTTTCCTTCACGCCCCTCAAATATGCAATTAGGTTGCTTAAGTGTAGACCTTGGTTGTGTTTTGTTTATAAACCTTCTAATATTCCCTGCAGCATTTGGCCTTCCATCAATGTACAATGTCACTCCTTTATTTTGATCAATGTCTTTCAACTGTAAATGATTTGCAGACAATCTATATCTACGCATACTTCTTTTATATTGGACTAGTCGCATCCAATATGTGTAGTTGTAACATGGTCCAACATACTCCATAAATTCAATACATTTGTCGTAACTGACAATTATGCCATCCATGCAAAACAACCCCAAACCATGTAATTATGACAGTGGTGCAATTTGATATATACTTTCATTCACACAAAAGATTGTGTTTAGTTCAGAAATATCCTTGGGTACCCATTGTTTCTCTATATGTTTGTACCTCAAGGAACCTCGATGTCGCCTATGGTCTCATTTTAATAAGAACATGACCCCCCTTCAGTGAGAGAAAATTGCATGCGTCTTTGGAATTTTCTTCTGATATTTTGACATCTAGTTGATATACATGTTGTAGACCTTATGGATGTCTCACTTTCCTCTTATCTTCCTAAACTCCCCTCGCTCAAGGAAGACAGATCTGACAAATACTTGTTTGGTTCTACCTGCACCATGGGAAACATCATTCAATATTACATCTCACCCATGTATTTCTCATGAAGTGTGCCTTGAATCAATAGTGAGGTTTCTAGTTATTATTTTCCATGAATCGATAGGTGACGAATGTGGAACCTAATACCTGAAGAAGAATTTATGACTCTAATACAAATCTAGATCCATAAAAGTACTATTGTAATAAATTCAAACATAATTTTCATCTCTTTCAACTTTAACACTCCACTGGTCATTGCATTAAATTTGGTCCTTGATATGAGTTATCAATTCCAATTCACTCAACTTTACAACAACATTTACCCTATGCATCCAGCAAAGATCAGATCTATACTTCTTTCATGCCAAGATACTCCAAGAGTGAAGTTATGAACATAATATATAAACTTGGCAAGTATTCTAGAATGGTCGCTTAAACAACCCTAGGTTTTAGGGTGGTTACCATAATAAAACATAAAATAAAGTTGAGTATACTTAGAGTAGGGTATCATAGGTCATGTGGCCACATAACAATAAAATAATAAAAGAAATAAGGTTAAGTCAGCATACCAAAGGTGGCCAAGGTACCAAACACAATAAGGGCGCTAGGACCAAGTAGAATACGAAGGACCATAAGGCAACCAAAGGGGTCACAACAAGACGGTAAAGCAACCCCCATACCCACAAGACCAAGGTGTACCGTAAAGGTGGGAAAACAACCCATTTTACCCATAGGACCTACAAGATTAATGACTTTAATCTTTTCTCTTTCTCAAGGTATATTGTCACATATATTTTTATCATCACTGTATAAGCAAAAGTAAATAACAAAGCTTCATCCAAAAAAGTATTGTTGTAATAAATTCAAACATAATTTCCATCTCTTTCAACTTTAACACTCCACTGGTCACTGTGTTAAAGTTAGTCCTTGAGATGAGTTATCAATTGCAATGTACAAAACATAAATTGTAACAAAATTCCGTCAAGTTTAACCAATGAATAGTAATTAAAGAACAATAGTAACGCTAGATAGATCTGGATTGGATAGGCCTTATACTCAGACATTTTGAGTGAGCTCTTGTCATTGTAAGGACAAACTTCCATAATACATACCTTGAGGGAGAGTGTGCGTGTGTTAGAGTGTTGATGGTTTATCTTCACATTTCACTATTGCAACTCACTGGTTGGAGATCACGGTTCACATTTCACGGTTGTAGCTCATTGGTTGGAGATCACGGTTCAAAACACAAGTCTAACAACCCTAGAAGAGGTACCATATGACCTTTGGTACCCTAATTTAAGTGTACTCAACTTTATAGCAGCAATAACCCTATGTTGCGTCCGACAAAGATCAGATCTATACTTCTTTCATGCCAAGATACTCCAAGAGTGAAGTTATGCATATAATATATATACTTAGCAAGTCTTCTAGAATGGTAACTTAGGAAACCCTAGGTTTTAGGGTGGTTACCATAATAAAATATAAAATAAAGTTAAGTACACTTAGAGTAGGGTACCAAAGGTCACGTGGTCACATAACAATAAAACAATAAAAGTAACAAGGTTAAGTTATCATACCTAAGGTGGTCAAGGTACCACACACAATAAGGGCGCCAGGACCAAGTAGAAGATGAAGGACCATAAGTAAACCAAAGGGGTCAGAACAAGATGGTAAGGCAACCCCATACCCACAAGACCAAGGTGTAGAAACAATACCCTTTACCCATATGATCAACAAGACGAATGAATTTAATATTTTCTCTTTCTCAATGTATATTGTCACATGTATTTTTATCATCACTGTATAAGCAGAAGTAAATAACAAAAAATAGTACTCCTACAATAAATTCAAACATAATTTTCATATATTTCAGCTTTAACACTCCATTGGTCATGACCTAGAGGTTTTGTCCTCCATCAAACCGGTTTGGCACTATTTGGCTTCATAGCTTCTTTATCACGGAATCTTCATTTCACTCTTGTTGACCTTCCTCTTGGGTGTATAATGTGGAAAGGTACATGTTTCTAAAGAGCATGTTGAACTTTATGAGATCTGTAAGTATAAAATTGAATTCTATTAAGTTAATAATAAGAGGGAGATTTCACAATAACTGTGATCTTCTTTCAATATTTTATATAAAAAACAACACATCAATCCATATGATCCTCAATTTCATTAAAAAACAAATTTTATGTATAACTTGATCAAACTTATCATAATTGTCGGCAAAAACAAAATTCTTGAAGGCTTTTTACAAAAAGAGACTAGTATTGTATGTACATAATAATCAAATGAGGTCTCTCTTGATAAAATTATAAAGTCAGAAAGCCATTATTCACTTTAAAAAAACCATCAAACAATCCATAGAAACCATTTGTAGACACTTTGTAGAGTTTCTAATGGTGGATAAAACTAGTCAAACCTCTCCTATGCTGGTTGTTGGTTTGCTACTGTCCTATGGGTGCAAGAATGTATATAGAGATCACTTCAGATGCTCTTATTTTGGAATGTAGTGTTAAGTCTTCTGTTAATTTGAATTTTAAGAAAATCACATACTTGATGCCTGTGTTTTTATCTGTGGAAGACTTCAAGTAACGTTGCCCTAAGAAAATTGACTAAAGTATTGAAAAAATAGTCTACGTTGCCCTAAAAAAATACCCGCCTTATCTCATAGGTTAAAAATAATTTGTGAGTGTCATTTTATAGCTTGTTGAATTGTTTATCTAACCAAGCTCTCAGTTTTCTTAAAGAGTGCTTGAAGGCAAAGTTATAGGTACGCCAAGATGGGGTTTCAAGTTGTTTTGCTCAGTTAAGTAAAATGCACCTAGGTCAAAGGATGTTGAGCTTGAAGGTGAAACCAGTTTTGTTGTGCTCAGTTAGATGTCTTACATCATCTTATTTCATTGGTTCATCACCACCGGCGAAGTAAAAAATCCACCATGGAGATGGCACAACTTTACTAAGTATAATATATGCTGCTAAAACTGGCTAAGTGGCATCAAGAAAATGCACGCCATCCTCTCTATTTGAAGGATTAATTTATTATGACGATATAGGAATCTAGAATGTTGATCTGTGCATCTATCCATATGATTAGTTTGTACAAATAGTCTCTAAGGGTGATGGCTCTGGCTCTTATACTTACACCATAATCTAAGACATAACAAACATCCTTAGTGTGTTAAACCTTAGCAATAATGAATGTCATTTGAGAATGTAGGCTACAGGGTAGTAAAAGGACATGACTCATTTTTTCCGGAGCTTCCAAAACCTATCAGTAGCAGGAAGCTACCATTAGTAAAAATGGATACATCATTGTCAAGGGTAGGCCCTGCAAGGTGGCTAAAATATCCACTTCAAAGACTAGAAAACATGCTCATGCAAAATGCCATTTTGTTGTGTGATAATTTTAATGGGAAAAAGCATGAAGATATTGTCTCGTGTTCTTACAATTGTGATGTCCCTCATGTTAATCACACTTATTTTTAGTTGATTGAAAAATCTGGGGATGGATTTGTGAGTCTGCTAGCTAATAATGGAAACACAAAGGATGATATTAGGCCCCCTTTCGATGAACAAATATTTACCCATATCAAAGACAATTTTGGAGAGGGGAAATATCTTGTTCTCACTGTGATGTATGCAAACATGATTACTAAATGCCCAATAGAGAACACATAATGCCCTAAAAACCCTATCAATAAATACCTATAATACCCTAATACCCTAAGCATTAAAGACCTAGGAAATGGTGACACACGGTAGGCTCTACCAAGCAAGTATGCCTCACAACCCTATCTATTGAATTCAAGGTATTCTTCAAAAGGGGCAGTCCCATGGGTAGACGAATGATAGCCCACATACACCTCAAGCAAAACTTCCCCATCATTCTGTTGACCATAGCAAGGAATCATTGCCAAGCATAGCTAAGCTGTTGTTGCTTGTTAGGCAAATAAAACTGGGTGCTGTTGGGCTTACTGGGAGAAGAAGAAACCAATACAAATAATAGGCTTTTGGTTTGATTCGAGTACTGCTAACAAGTTGAGGTTTTATCACCTGAACCACGATCTCGGGCCTCACTTGCTTGCTCTTGGAAGTGTAACATAATCCATTCATTTAACCTAAGATTGAACCCCAATCAATGGGTAATGAACATATACAAAACAACAACATACAAATAGTTATCATGAGTCAAGTGCATGATTACACAGGCAATCCAAGGCAAATAAATCTCAATCAGGTGCATGCATTAAACATATAAGTCACAAACATACCGAGGACATCTTTTCCTTCTCGAGATCCTCTGTATAAGATTTAAATTGTTTAGGGTTTGAATATCGATATTGCAAAGCACCTCTCCTGATCATGGGTGTCCAATTGAAATAGGGTATATTATAATTTGAATGCCATTTAGATCTTCAAGCAGATAGTTCTAATAATGTTTGCAGTAAATAGAGAATGAAGATAGATACTGAACAAAACAAACCACACATGAAACAGATGAGAATTGCTCAGGAATTTATAGTATCATTCACAATAATAATATCCGGTGTTACAATAGTTTACATAGGAAAAGAGTTCGAATAAATTAGGGATGGTTTCAATTCTATCCACTGGATGTGACTGTATCTAACTGACCATCTAACTCATGGAGACTCAATGAATATCGAAGTCTAATAAATCAACTCCTAGATGTCCAACAACTCAATCAATCAATGACAGCTAGTTAACTCAATGCAACTGAGTGTGGTAGGTGGGAAAGGGCGCCTACTCCACATGCATCCATGCATTAGCCATGCAAAGCTTATGATAGCTCACTGATTGTGAACTAACTGAAAGTAACTTGGGGCTTGTTATCCACTAATTTTGCACTTAGTGGATTTTTCGGTGAGCCGCCAGAGCATTGAACAAGTACACTTGTTCGTGATCAGAATTCAGAAGTCCGCTAGCCTTTTCCTAGGACTCTATTCATAACTTTTTGTAAATACATGTTCATACCCCCTTGGGGAGATTGTAAAAAATGTCCTAGTATTTAATTTTTTATAAAATGCTCGGCTTCCCGGACTTGGGCATCAAGCTGACTAGCCCAGAGTGTTTTTTTGCTTGGTTATTATTGGCCGTTGAACAAACGTCGAATAATTTATGAGTTTTTCACTCGCTCCTCCAAAGTTGGGGTAGTTGTCTTGGTGTTTCGGCCTTGGGAGATTATTAGAGCCTTCGTGTCAGTATTTTTTGTCATGCTAGGCATTCCAATTGAGTCGTATGAACATGTACTTGGTCCCCCTACAGTTTCATTGGATTCTTAGAAAAATATTTTATTTTTTATTTTTATTTTTTTTAAGCCATTTTTTAATGGTTTAAATGGAAAATTTATAAATGTAATAAATGAATCATTCGGAGTTCGTTTTTGGCATGGTTGGGCTCATTTTCAAGCCCGGAGCAACATCATTGCCCCAGAGGCCACTTTTACTAGGTTTTAGCCGGCCGAAGCATCCCAAAAAGCATCATCTGGCTAATAAAGCGTCAAAGTCCAAATTATTAAAAAGTCCAAATTATTAAAAAGTCAAAATTAAAATCAAATTTGAATTTTTAAATGGTGGATATGACATGGCATGTAAGCCATATTAACTAGCGACTCTCTTCAAATTACATGGGCAAGATTAAACTTTGGATTAAAAGTTTGTATTAAGTTAAAGGAGTGGATGACGTGAATGGGAGTGGTTATGCTAGCGTGGAGTATGACATGAGGGTAAGTGGGTCTCACGTTAGCATATGTGGTGAGTGGTATTGAGAGTGGGCTCCCCATCCACACTCATAATATTATTAAATTAAACCATAGCTCAAGTGGTGTTAGACAAATACCATACAAATTGTAATGAAGTGGTGGCAACGTGGGTTAGAGCTTGCGCTATTGGAAAAGAAAGGACCACGCTACTAAGGAGTTGCGCTAGGATTAACGGACCCCTCTCCACGTAAAGACTATTATTTTAAACCATAGCATATAATATAGTTTCCCATGCCTGCGTCTGAATTCAAAGTAAAGAACATGTGAAGGAATGACGTGTGGATTTGATCACGCACTGACGTCAAGCAAAATTTGGGCTCGAGATTGGAGGAGATTGACGCCTAATGGCTTGTTAGGTGGGCGCCCTCCTTGTTTTGTGGCCACCTCTTGGGCTTGGCTCCCATTGTACACAAATTGCATTTATTTTAACTCAAAGCCGTATCTCCTTCAAAGGCTCACGTAGGTCTCTTTTGGATCATGTGGATACACATGGCCAATTCGTATTTGATGATTGATGCTTCCAAAGAAGGGATGGGGCACCTTGCCAAGGTGGAGGCCACCTCCCCTCCATTTTAATACAAGCTCGAGTCTATTGAAGCAATGTGCACTCCATGTTGGATTTGATTGGGAAATCGATTTGATGACTTTGCTATTTGGCTCTCTTCATGTGCCAGTTCTGTTTTAGGTTTTAGGATGTTAGCTTTTGTATAAATAGAGAGGCTTGGCTCCTCTCTTTTGAATGGATTTTTATGCAAAGAATCTTTGGTGAATTACTATAATGCTTGTTACTTTTGCAACCGTGGAATAAAATTTTAAGGTTTTGGAGGCATACATGGTGTGTTAATGTGGATGAACAATTGGTGAATGAGGTGAAATGTTTCAATTTCTGTCTTTTATTGCTTAGGATTGGATAATAGCTCATGCTTTAGAAGGCTTCTATAACCACGTAAGATTAATTATCTGATGTTCCAACTTAATCTTTTATGCTTTGTTCTTATGAATTAAAAGTAGCATTGATTATTCAGTTATATGATATGCTCTTTGTATTTTTATTTATCAAATATACATGATCTAATCCATTGTTTGCAAGTATTGAGTTGAAATTGTGCATGTCATCTCATTGAAGCGAGTAGGAGTTTGAGCTCAGGTGCATCCTCTCCTCTCGAAGCCAAGGAAACTTCCGAATTTTCAAGCTTCAAAAGAATCCAAACGCCATCAAAGTACCACAGGTTTGAGTGTTTCTTTCATATTATTCATCTTTCAAAATTTCATAAAATCTTTATTTTCTTGGGTTAGGGCACGGTTTGGGCTCAAGTGAACATTAATTCACCAAGCCCTTGCCCCGGTTGGCTGCCCTATTTGTATTTTGCAGCTTTTTTGGCATTTTATTGCAGCCATTCTTTCCTATCCTTCGCTGTCCACTTTTCCCCACTTTTTAACATTTTGGACAACCCTCTTTTGCCCTCTTTCTTCACTTTTTGCAGCCCTTTTTCGTCCTCTTTCATGGCCATCTTTTGGGCTGTACTTTCAGCATTTTTCACCCTCTTTTGCAGCCTTCTTTCTCTGATTTGCAGCCCTCTTCTTCCCTTAGTTTCCAGCCTTGCCTTTTGTCCTCTCTTCACCCCTCTTCCACCTCTCTAGCCTTGTCTTTTTCATTCATCTTTTCTTCCTTCTTTTGGGTAAGTTTGGGTAGTTGTTTTTATCTAGTTTGTAGATTTAATTTCAAGTTATTTTTATCAACTAATATCATAACAAGTGTGTGTCTAGATCTGTTAGTTTCAGGCAGGTGAAGGAGAGCCCAAAGGCCATAAACAAGCAAGGAGTGCAAAAGAACAAAAAGACTATTTCCCTCTTCTTTCATCCCTTTCTTTCCCTGTTCTTCCGAGAAGCTAAGAAAGGGTTACCATGATCATTGTAAAAGATTAATAAAAAGGGCTACTAGGAGCAAGTCTCATTTCTTTTCTACTTCTCCTATTCGGGGAAAGTGTGTCTTATGTTACTTTTCATGTTTTATTAGTGTAGTTTCAACTTTAGGCACTTAGCTTAGTTTTTTTGTTAGACTTAGTTTCCATTTTCATTAATTTCTAGTTGTTTCTTAGTATAAACACTTATTGCTAGATTAATTATTGCATTTTGGCATCTTCGTATTATTGTCAAGTCATAAAAAGAACCAAAATCTCTTGAATCTCACCATAAGGTGGATCAAGAGTGCTCTCTGTCGGAGAGTTTAATAAACCATCATTGCTTCATGTTTATGTTGTTTTATTTTATCAATTAATTCCTAAGTAAGACTCTTGAACTTGCAAAAACACAAGTCAAGAGCACTCTCTATTGGAGAGCATCTTTAGCGTTTGCATCGCCCTTGCATTAGTCTCATCTAGATTAGATAAGACTCTTGAACCTTCGTCATAAGACAAGGTCAAGAACACTCTCTGTCGGAGAGTCTAATTAATTAACTTAATAAAATCTTCACAACACACACCCCTTTAATTGATTAACTCCTTCCCCTCCTTGCCGGAGTATGCTCTGACCGATCCCATATCGGAATACCCAGAAACGACACTGGATCTTTAAACCCTATAAAAGTAACTTAATAATACTTAAACACCAGTAATGCAATGCACCGGCTAGTTGGTCAATCTTTGCGATACCAGCCTAGGATACTGGGTGGGCCCGACATGTCTTCAACGAAGGGAACTTAGAAGAGTCTCCCAGCTTTGACAAACCTTCATTGACACCCTAATCAAGAGCATTTAAAATTATTAAAATCTACCAAGAGCACTTGCAAAACCTAATACTCACTAGCTTAATTCCTAGACTTTATTTCACGCGCTTATTTGACTCCATAAGGCACTGGTCCTTTGTTATATTCGATTAATTTTCTATCTTGATCAATTGTCTATGGTTCATTTCAATTGATTATATTTGAATGCTTAGTTAAAAGTCTGGAATCTTTTGCTTATCTGTATGATCTCTTGTTAGCAACATGGATTGCTTTGATTAATCATCATCCCCTTAGTATTAAATCACAATAACTCCTAAACAACACCCATCCGCATCCAAAACATCTAAAATTTAACTTAAACATTGAGCCATAGAAAACTCTTTGTTAGGGACTACCCCCCTTGGCTTCGTTAGGAGTTAGCCTAAACGGAGGAGCTAGGAGTAGGTGACAGTACCTGGCTTTGTGCTTGCCCCCAAGGTCACACCTCTCCCACTTTCTCAAGTGAGGAGACAGCTTTCAATTGATTTTTGTTGCTGGTGTGCAATCGACGGACAACAGGGCTAACTAAGATTGACTAATACTAACTCAACCTAACTGAATTAGGTTGGTGTCAAGACTCTCAGTGGCTCCTAAATTGTAGGGATTGGTCTCAGAGGCGCACAAACAGATGTATGCACATGCAGTAAGTGGCAGTTAAGCTCTAGAAGTGTTCCTCACAATCTAGTGACTGGTACATGTGGCCCCATTAGGCCAAGTGGACCCAAATAATTAATTAAGATTCTTAAGTTAGTTTAATTAATATAATAGACATTTGACGAAGTGAGGATTAATAATCCTAACACCCCCCTGAATCCTAACTTGGACAACTGTGGGCCCTGGTAACAAGACTATAGGTCACCCAAATACAATCTAAAAAATAGTAAAAAATGTTTCTTAATACAACATAGGAAACAGGGGAAAACCTCATGGGAAACACCCCCCCCCCCCCCCCCAAATAAGTAGGAAATTGCAAACTGTAAGCTATCTTTAGAAGAAGAAGCTTCCTCCTTAGAAAAATAACTTGAGCAAAAACACTGCTGCAAATTTGCATCTCTATGCAGCAGCATGGTCCATTAGTGGACCTCTCAATGTACTTCTGAACTGATGACCGTGTTTGTCTCTTCTAGATGGTGAAGGTAGGGAATGATCAAGTTTATGCTTCTGTGGGCCATGTAGCTGATCTTTCGCTATCATCAAGTAGCACCAACCTCGAACTTTGTTGCACCATACTGTAGAGAGTGAATCTATGAGAGATAGTGCAGCATGCTCATTCTGATACCGGGACCTTGTTCTTCTTTTGTCTTCAGGATCTCTAACACCACTTCCAGCTACATCGAGAAGCTTTTGATCCCATCTGAGTTTAGGCTTATGATTAGGAATGGGTACTAGATCTGGATCTAGAATCTCTTGAGATTCAGTCTCAATAACAGGAACATGTTGAATGTGATCTTCTTCATCTGAATATGAAACCTGTAGCACGTCATCATTATCAAAAATAGGTGGAGAAATAGTTATACCTTCCTGTGTTGCTGGAGGAGTATCATGCAGCTGATCTTCTTCAAACTGGACACTTCTTTCAATGAAGCATCTTCTAGTTGCAACCTCCATCAGTTTGTAAGATTTTGCATCTTCTGCATAGCCTAACAGAATGCATTCGCTACTTTGGGCTTGGAAGGCCTTCCTCTTGTCAAGTGGTATTCTATCCTAAGCTCTGTAACAAAAAACTCTTAGATGAGAGACATTGGGATTATACCCATGCAGTGATTCGAATGGAGTGACCCCAACCACTGACTTGTGGGGCACCCTATTCTGCAAATACAAAGCTCGGTTTACTGCTTCAGCCCAAAGAGAAGGAGGTAGATGTTTGGCATGGAGAAGGCATGTTGCCATCTCTTTCACTGATCTGTTCTTCGTCTCAGCCACACCATTCTGCTGTGGTGTGTATGGAACTAAGGGTTCCATTCGAATCCCCTCTGATTCACAGAAACTCTGGAAATATCCTTTGATGTACTCTACTCCTTTATTAGATCTTATTGACTTTATCTTCTCATTGAAATTGTTCTCAACCATAGCCTTAAATACTTTAAAAGTCTCAAAAACTTTTTATTTTTTTTTCATGAAGTAGATCCAACAGTACCTATAACAATCATCAATAAAGGTGAGGAAGTACCTGCAACCATTAATGGAGTTTGTGGGCATAGGTACCGCTACATCACTATGTATCAAATCAATTATAGAGGCAGCTCTATGTGCCTTCCCAACATCATACTTCTTTTATGGATGCTTACATACCAGGAAACCAACACATACTCAATCAGAAGTTTGGATGGAGGGCAAACCTTCAACCATTTTATCATTGTGGAGCAGCTTCAAATATTTGAAATTGAGATGGCCAAATCTCTCATGCCAAATCTTGCTGGTGTTGTTAGCATGAGACAATAAAGTTGTAGAAGAAGAAACATGTAAGAAATGTGAGAACTCATAAGCTTTGGTAAAGTGATTTGCAATACCTTTTGCTACAAGTTGTCCAATGGCTTTTTATGTAATCTCAACTGTCTCTGAATCGAATGTAACTCTCTTGGGAGAGCTTGTAGGATTCATCTGATAAACAGATAACATGTTAGTAGCAAGGGAGGGCACATAGAAGACATTCTTGAACTCACCATGCTTCGCTCTAACTGAGCCCCTTCCTTCTGCTGGAATATGGGAATCATCTCCCATGTGAATGTTAGGCCCCTTTGATAGTGAGAGGGTAGAGAAGGACTCTTTGGAAGCAACCATGTGGTTGGAAGCTCCAAAAACTATTATGTATGCTGAGGATGGAGATATAGTTGCTTTCAAAGCATGACACCTTTCAGTATCTTTTGTCTGTGGTTCTTCATTAGGCTTCTTCGTTCTTGGGTAAGCAATGTTATGCTGCTTGAGAAGAGCTATCATTTCATCAAGTTCCTTCCTCATACATTGATCTTCAAGATGGTACCCCTTTTCACAATAGGGACATAACTTCTTTTCAAACTTCTTCTTCTTAGAGCTGGAGGCCCCTTCAGAAGTTTGTTGATTATGTTTAGGCTTTGAATCAACTGCTTTTGGCTCCTTCTTCTTTGATTTCCCCTTTGCTTGGACTTTCGAAGAGTCAGAAACTAGGAGAGCTTGATCTTTGGATGTCTTGATGACTCCCATTCGAATCAACTTGTCTTTCTCCTTGATTAAGGACTCAGAAAATGAATCTAATGAAGGAAGTTTGCAATCAGGAAAGCTTTCCCACTTGGAATGAAATATGGAAAAAAAATACTCAAGGCCTAGTTTGTTGAGTATGGAAAGAACATTTTGCTTGTCCTTCCTCTATTCTACACTGTCTGCATTGAAGTGCAAGAGACTTGAATTTAGTAAAGAATTGCTCAATAGTCTCGAAACTGCTGGATGTAAAGATACCAACTCATTCCCCAGAATGTGTCCTCAAAGCTCATCTTGTTTGTTAAACAAGCTATCAAGATTATCCCAGGCTTCTCTGGGAGTCCTCAAGCCTTCTAGGTGGAAGAGGAGATCTCTGGATATACAAGTACATAAGTACCTAAATGCTTCATCACAACGGTTCAAAAACTTGTTCCTTTCAACCGGTTGATGAAGCTCAGGCTCCCATCCATGTATGATCCTGTGATAGCCATGCTTGCACAAGGCCAGTTGCATATCAATCCTCTAATCAAGATAATTGGAAGTTGTGAGGATCCGTGGTTCAGGAGTTTGAGAACTCATAATTGCTTCGGCTGAAAGACTATAAAAACTTCACACAAGCTACGTAGCACCTGTCAATCGTTACTGCAAAACATTAAAACATATGAACTGTTAGAATCATGCTTTTCCTCTCGACATGAACATATTTTCAGGGTCCGTCACGCCCTCTCCGCTGCTCTGAATAAATCCATATCTAGCAAATCATGATAGGGGACTTCTGTGGAAACCCAGCTGCTTCTGATGTTCGATGGGGAGAAACAAGCATGAAACTTGCCTGAGAAGGATCTAATACCATACTAGAATTTGAATGCCATTTAAATATTCATGCAGATAGTTCTAATAATGTTTGCAGTAAATGGAGAATGGAGATACAAACTAAAAAAAACTAACCACACAGGAAACATATGAGTATTGCTCAGGAATTTACAGTATCATTCACAATAATAATATTCGGTGTTACAATAGTGTACATAGGAAAATAATTCAAATCAATTATGGGTGGATTCGAATCTATCCACTGGATGTGACTATATCTAACTGACCATCTAACTCATGGTGACTCAATCAATATCGGAGTCCAATAAATCAACTCCCAGATGTCCAACAACTCAATCAATCAGTGACAACTAGTTAACTCAGTGCAACTGAGTGTCGTAGGTGGGCAAGGGCGCCTACTCCACATGCATCCATGCAATGCTTGCGCTAGCTAACTGATTGTGAACTAACTAAAAGTATTTGGGGGCTAACTAAGACTGACTAGTACTAACTCCAACTAACTGAAGTATCTTGGTGTCAAGACTCCCAGTAGCTCCTAAAATGTAGGGATTGGTCTAAGAGGCACCCAAACAGATGCATGCACATGCAGTAAGTGGCAGTTAACCTCTAGCAGTGTTCCCCACACTCTAGTGACTGGTACATGTGGCCCCAATAGGCTAAGTGGACCAATTGTGCTAGTGGACCCAAATAATTAATTAAGGTTCCTAAGTTAGGCTAATTACTCTAATAGACATTTGACCAAGGGAGGATTAATAATCCTATGAGGGTATCCCTACTGTTGCAGATAACGCCCTCCTCAAGGTCTCTATCGTGTCTCCGTAGAAAATTATTCAAAGAAGGATGCAAAAGAGTTGGTTTGTTGCAGAGCTCATGTTGAATTGAATCCCGACGAAGGAGTTGGTTTATTGCATAGAGCTCATGTTGAATGTGGTGTAATTGAAATTTTTTTGTTATGGTTTGTTTTAATATATTTTTTGTTTGTTTTTTTTATTGTTTTATATTGAGTTATTTTATTTTGTTAAGTTTTTTTGTTTTTATTAATTCTTTTTATTATATTGTACTATACATTGTTTTATTGTTTTATATATTGCCCCTAAAACCAACATGACTATGTAAAATCATAAAAAGTATAGACTTAACATAATGGGATGTATGAGATGCAAGCTAACTTCCTTTTAAGAGAGCATATAAACGTGAATGGCCTAGGTAGTGTTCATGTATTTTGTAGGAATAACTAGATATTCTAGTTGAGAAGATGATGACAATGACGAAGATGCAGATGATGAGGATGGTGACAGTGACGATGACGATGATGATAAGTAAAAACAATGATGATGATGACAATAATGATGATGATGATAATGGTGATGATGATGATGATGATGGTGATGATGATGAGGATGAGGATGACGACAATGATGATGATGGTGGTGATGATGATGATGATGATGATGTTGATGATGGTCATGGTGATGATAATGATGGTGATGATGATGACGATGTTGATGATCATGATGATCATGATGATGATGATGACGATGATGATGACGATGAGGATGAGGACGACGATGATGATGACAATAAAGGCAATGAGGATGAGGATGAGGATAATGATGATGATGATGATGATGACAACGATTATGACGAGGAAGATGAGGACAAGGATGATGATAGCAACGAGAGCATTGGATTACCGAGCTTCTCTGTGTTTTGAGAATAATTGAGCATTCTCTACTAAACACGGCAAACCACATGAAGGCGGAAGCTCTTCTGAACCCCACCCCTCACATTAGTCTCAATTCCCCATAACCCAAAATTATCTATTATCAAAGGGAAACAACATTGTTTATAATCAATGGGAAACAACATGGTCATTTATGGAAATACGGTGGGAAAAGCTAATTCTTTCCAATAAAATCGATACATAATATAAGAGGAGGCTCCTTCATGCAAAATACATTAATGGCTAATGATGTCCTTAACATCAAGCCTTAACTTCAAAGGGGTAGCATAAGGGATACATGGAACCACTACTTTATCTAATTCAAAGGTAATTCCCTTAGAGTTTAATGGGTTCAAATTTTCATTGGCCTTACAATGGGAAGGCCTAAAGGGGATTGATGGGGAGTAAAAGTAGAAGGTGTGTCCTCTTATCTTGTGTATTGTGACTTATAAGTGACATAGATAGGTTAGTATGACATGTCCAACTTTTGTTGGGAAGCCAAAGGGGTAAAAGAAGGTGGACACTGACCTATATAATCAATGATTCCATGTTGAGGGAACAATTTTGGTAAGGTTGTTGATTCTTATTGAGCCATTTGATTAGGAAAATGGATCGTTAATTATTAGATTTATGGAAAAATGGGACATAGATCATTGCAATTAACTTATCCATAAAAATCACAGGGATGGTTATGTTTACACCCTTGTTTTCATTGTGTTTGACCCTGATTGGAATCACTATCCCCCCAACAATGGTTCCACTCCCCCCTTTCCCTTGGTTCCTAGTCATTCTATTTTTCTTCTTCTTCGTATTGTTTTTGTATTGATTATTTGTTTGGGTTTGTTAGGCCAAATTTCTAACCAAGATGGTTAAAAGGAAGAATCAAGTTAAGATTTGGTGAAATCAAGGAGGTCAAATTGAGTTAACCTTCGTATGGAGTAGAAAAAATATATACAAGTCTTGTGGTCAAGTATACAAGCCTATCGATGTTAGCCATTATTGGGAATCAACATTTCCAAGTGGTGTAGAGACAAATGAATTTCCATGTGGGAATTTCTCATGGTTATCATTCCATGAAATATTATCCATGATACACTATTGTAAGGTGCTTCTAGGCTCCTATATATAATACGAAGGATTCTACCATGTTGGATTGTCAAATTAATGAGACGAAGGGAACATATATGATCATTTTAAGCCAATTTATAACAAAGGTTAATCCATGTAAAATGGTCAATGAACTAATGATTCAATTAATATCATGATTTAATTTCTCAGTGTTAATTTTAATTTACATGTTTATACATCCTTATGTCATCATATCAAGTATTAAGGAAACAACTCAAAACGGGATCTTCCATTTGTGCATTGCTCCACTTTGTGATGAAATATGATGAAGGAAACTTACTCAAGTGAAGGCAAGAAGGTAGTATGCCACCAAGGTGATGGAATACAATGGAGGTCATTAATGGGATACTCTTACATGCCAAAGGATAGCTCACAAAAATCCCATAGGTGAGTTCCTTAGGGTGGAAAACCCATAAGAATGGTCACCAAGTTTTTATTTCGCAATATATGTCTAGGAAAGATGAAGTTTCCTTAACCCTAGTAAGTTTCTTATTGTTGATTGTCCCAAAACCTTTGGTGTTGAGTAAGTCATGACAATTAGGTGCATTCCCTCAAGTTAATTTTATGAAAGTGAGGGGGAAATGTAACAATACTTCACTTGACATAGTTTCCCTTCTAATTGTACACCCTCATGTAAAAATAATGGGCATATTATTAGTTACACACAATTGTCACTATGTTATTTACCAAATTAAGTAACTTTAAGTCTTTAGTTTTCCATTAATATTGTACATAAACAATTTTGTTTGATTTTAATTGTTTCGTGGATCGATTTTCTTTTAGGTTTATTAGATTGTTTGATAAGTTTTGTTGGTTTAGTTTGATGGTTTGTTACAGGACTTGTATGCAAGGATTTAGACACCCAGGACTGATAAAATAATCGAGTTGGGTCATCAATCGTGGACAATAAAGATAGTCCTCTCTAGTTTTTAAACGTCCTTCTACAAGGAGTAGCGAAGGAAATCTTTTATTTCTGTCAAAACCATTTGGTTTGGGAACTATTGAAATATTTTGCTTTCTTCCATATTCCTTGCCAAAACTCTGCCATATCGTTTGCTGAAACTCCACTAAGTTCTCGGCTTCCTTGCCGAAACTCCACCATAATCCTTGTCGAAACTTTGCCATAATCCATGTCGAAAATCCGCCATATCTTTGTCGAAACTCTGCCATATTCCTTGCCGAAACTCTGCCATATGCTTTGCTGAAACTCCTCTAAGTTCTCAACTTTCTACAGAAATCCCGTCATTTCCTTTGATGAAACTCCGTTAATTTCTTTGCTGAAAATCCGCCAGTCACTTTGTATCAGTGAAAACACTGACAAGTTTTTCCAGTCTCATTAATTCTCTTTATGATCAATGGTTGGCAGTAATCTCATTCTGCCAAGTCTTCATTACCATTTATGGTATGCTTCCAAAAATGATGTCGAAAATATGCCAACTTCTCCACCTGCTGATACAGTTGAGTTTGATGTGGACATGTTCATGCCTCTCATTATGCTAAGGGCCCACATGATCCGTGAAGCCATGTGATGAGGGTCGCCTCCACTAAAGAGATTTGACGATGCAAGCATGCCACTCCAATTCACTGATCTGTCATGGTAAGTGAAAACGTACAGATGCTAAGAACAAGTATAACTAAGCATAAATCAACAAATAATCATGATTATATTGTCCTTCTTGTCACCGTCAACAATTATTTGAGCCAATATTTTTGCTTAGGGAAGGGTGTCTGTCATTACACTCTATCGTACTAATTAACGGCCTCCGCTTCACCCAATCCATGCTATAACTTTCACCACGAGCTTCTTTTTCCCTTATACCACCTTTACGTCGCCTTTCTAAAAATACCTAACGATTTTCCCCACTAGACATTGTTGTCTTGTGTGTTGCAACTCTGGTATCTGAATTTGGAAGTTTTAATTTTCTGGTTGCTTATGTAATAGAGATCCCTAAAAACTTCATGGGAGGGTTAGCAATCCTCCATGAAACAGAGATGACAGACCCATTGCACCGAGACGTGGAAGCTTTTGGAATTTTTGAGGAAGCAAACAGGAGAACCTATTTTGAAAGATTGACCGAGTTTGATGAGGACGTTGCATTACAATTTGCATAAAATTTTATGGAAAATTTTTCAAAAGTTGGGGGGATGAGAATTGAAGTTTCAGATCCAATCATAACAGAAGTAACATGTCTTCCCAAAACATGAAAGAGTTGGTTTGGTTGTAAGGCCCCTTTGTCAAGCATAAAAGAATACTTTTTAGCAGGATAAGTTGTTTGACCGAGAAGACGAGGGACTGCATTGGAATCTCTACCTCGTCCTTGGGACTAGGTTGCAGTATATATGAAGAAGTATATCACCTGTGAAGGTACATACTTAGTTAATTATACCTATGGTTTGTTTTATTATATCCCCTGTTCTATGGTATATTAGTAAGCATGCCTTATTGTGTTCTAAAGTCTCTACAAAACATGGCACATTATGTTAGAAGGGCTCAGTACCCCCAAGGTTCTCCTACCAATCATGGCCTCATTAAACTGATAAAATTAAGGGAGTTACAATAGAGGCATCAATCATGGGTTCAATTGGTCACTAGAATAAACCCTATGGCCATAGAAGAAGGAGATAGTGAATCTAAAAAAGAAGAGAAGCAAAGGTAGTCAGATAAAGAAAAAGATAGGGAATCTGAAAAGGTAGAAGTCGATCAAGGTAAGCCAACTCCAATTCGACAGACAGAAAACCCTGGGACAATTACTGGGCCCTGTAAAGGAATTAATGAAGAAAGAAATATAGAGAAGTCTTCAAAAAAACCTAGGACTCGGGATGATGAGGTTTTGCTTCCCATAAATGAAGAATTAGAAACGAATCCAAAGGATTCTAAGGAATTAACCCAGGAAGTATTTCCATTGGAAAGTGGAGAAGAAATATTAATGGAAGGGATTGAAAACTCAGGGAAGGTGACTCAAGAGGCTGAACCCTCTGAAGAATTTAGAAAATTGGAGGAAGAATAGTCATGAAATGATGATTCTTTTGTTCCGAATGAAGTTGAAATACTCACAGAGGGGTTCATTTCTACTACTTTGTGACAAAGTAAAAGAATATTGAGCAATTCATCTCAATCACACTTTCCACTGAAAAAAATGAGGCCTCAGGCTACTGTCGCAGTAGAGGCAGCACAATTGCATAAAACAAGTATTGAAGTCCTAATTTTAAGACCTCGTTCATCCTCTGTCACACATGAACCAAGGGGCGTAGATAGACAGCAAGGGATTGCTACTGTAACACAAGAACTAGGTAGCAACTTAACCTCAAAATCAAGGTCTTTCGACCCATAAGAACCTGTTGTGAAAGATGGTCTCGTTCAAATAAAGACGGTGCTTTTGGAAAATGACCTACTGTAATAGGAGGTATAGGTGCTCTAGGAAGAATTGAAACAGTTCAAAGATATATTAATTAAACAAGCAGGTCATAGATTGAATACATTAGTAAAGGTTGTTGATTAGACAGGGACTCTCGTTTCTGAGGATGCTAAGCACAATGAATATATATACCCAGAATGTGGGGATATTTTCAGGTTTGCATGATACAAAGTTACTCTCATGGAATCTTTGGCTTGGAGATTGATGCAGTCAAGGCAGGAAGAGCCTAGGACAATGCAGGAAAACAATGATTAAGATCAACATAAATCAGTAGTAGGAAATCTGCACAGTTATAATGAGGAAACATCCCTCATTACTAGATAAGGAGACATCCCCCATTACGGGAATTACTAGATAAGGAGATGAAGGATAGCACTAAGCAGGGGGAGATGGCACAAGATTTTGTTGAAATATCATCTCAGCAAAAATAAACCACTGCAACACATGGCCCAATGGTACAAAAGGAGGTCATTGGAACACAAGAGGCGATGGCACTAGAGAAAAAAGAAATCACCGCAACACAAGAACCAGTAGTGCAAACAGAGGTAATTGAAACACAAGAACCAGTGGTACAAAAAGAGGTAATTGAAACACAAGAACCAATGACACTATAAAACAAAGAAACTGTTGTAACATAAGAACCAATGCTACAAAAATATTTCACTGAAACACAAGAACCAGTAACTCAGGACTCCACCCTGCCTAGAAAATATGGTAATGTAATGGTTGAGGAGCACTGTGAAATCATTGAATTAGATGAAGAAGCCTAGGAGGAAACATAGGATATCCCTATGCTAAAAGGCCAGTTAAATAATTTGAGATATCAAGATACCATGTATGGGGAAGGGGTAATCTGTCTTCCCACACACATGAAGGTCATTACAGAGCTTAGGGAGAAATGGGCAAAAGAGTTGATGTTTCAGAAGCTTCGCTGGGAAGAATTGCAGGTATAATTAGGGGAATTGAAAAAATTTAAGACTATGAAGCAAGAAAAGGAGCAGATGTATACATTGATTCAAGAATTATTAAGTTGTAGGGGTCAGTCTTCTTCTTATTCAGTTTTCTTGTATGAACAAAGGACTCTTTTAAGTTGAAATTTCTTAAGCAAGAAAGGCCCCATCAGCTTGTTACAGTTCCCTAATTTTTTGATACTCTTTCTCAAAGTGATTTCTCTGAGCAAAATATGTTATGTGAATTGTATTTACATGAGATGTCTTGTCCCATGAATATTCAATTTAATCCCATCCCTCACATAGGGTATGTGCATTTAAGGGCATTCACTTATTTTGTTACTAACCGAATGTTGTGGTGGAATGACTCACAAACCATTCAAAAAAATGATGAAAAATCTACTTTATGGATCCGAGGTGAACCACAATCTCCTGTGGCAATTATTAACAAGCATCAAAATTTCCTTTCTTCTCCATCAAAGACTAGTCAATTGGAAAGACTTCAAGAAGATGTCGTAAATACATGTATGCAGCTTATAATGTAGCAAGAACCTTATGCTTTAGAAGTTAGTAGATCTAGATGGGATGCTTCTTTGAGACTTATGAAGACAAGGGACCCTTATTGTTTTGAAAATTTTCCTCAAGCTTTGACACGATTCCCTGGTCATGTTAAATGAATTCAAAGTTGTGGAATAAATTGACTAGGGTTGCGTTTCAAATTTCCTATTCTACGGTTTCCTTAAAAGAAGTATAAAAATAGATACATGCTAACTAAGAAGGCAAAAATACAGTGTTGGGAGGAGCCAATTGCTTATAATGGATATAGAGACAGGGCATATAAACCATAATTCTCTTTCAATCTCACTCACCAATATAGACAAAGCTTTGACCCAGATTCATATTTAGACTTACTAGAGTTTGTTGCATAAGGACATGCAACTTTGTAGTTGGGGGAAGATGTTGGGTGCTAAAAATGACACTTTTTACCTATCTTTTTCCCTAGTTTGCTTTATTATTACAACTGAAATGATATCCTTTCTAAGGAGAAGCACAATTATAGGCAGGCATAACTCGTTTTTATTTCATTGAATTAATGCTTAAACTTATCTATGTCTATGGGTTTTGTTTCTTAATAAGCTGACCTATGAGAGATTAATGCAGTTAGTTGAAGGCTACAGCAAATTTGGATAAAGAAAGTTGTCGATACACAGGGAAGTGTATCAGTTTGTCGATACACAAAGATAGTCCCAAATGCTGATACACAACCAAGTGTATTAATTTTCCTATACACAAAAATAGTCTTAGCTGTTGATACACAACAAAGTGTATCAGTTTGTCGATACACAAGGAATTGCCCCAATTGTCGAAACACAAATGGAAGAAAATTCATAAAGCACAGTTTCACTTCTTCAGGGCAATAGCTCGGTGTTGTTGCAAGGCAGGTCAATGTATTCATCTATGTGGCTCATTGATATTCACAAGGCATTAGGTTAGTTCGATTTGTTGAACCAGAATCACTCATGAAATGTTTTTCGTTTCTATTGTAATATTATGCTGAAACTGTTTCTATTTTGGATATTGATTCGACATCTTGAGGATCTTCGATCCTCATGGCTGTTCGGATTCTAGGGATCTTAAATGTTCCTCCTTAAGTATTTGAAGAGGATCGGGTTGTCCATGAGGGGATTATTGAAGAATTAATAAATGTAACAGAGGAGGAGAAGTCTTATACTTAATTTATTTTATCAATGAAAGGAGTAGAATTTTCATGATCTATTGTGCATTATTTCCTCCTAATTTGTGAAGGATTTTATGTTAAAAGGAAAGGGCCCACCTTTTCACAGAGTTGCCTGATTAAATTGTTGTTTAATTTTGTTAATATTTTGGTGTAGAATTGCAATTATAATTGGAGTTGTTTGAGTCAATTTACATATCCTCTCAGGTTGTTGAAATAGTGTGCTCTGAGTTATTACTTACATTTTTGATTGAGTGCTAAAACAACTGGTTAATTATGAATGCAACTGATTGAACAGTCAACTATGCAGTGTGAATCTTTTTCCATAAGTATAGAAGGATTGTGTTACCTCTGTATTATGTCACTGAGTTTAGTTAATGTTAAATTTCCTTTATTGCTGAGATTATTAATGATGAGCGAATTTGATTGAATGAGAAGACATTTTAGAGTGTTTAAATTCCAAGTAGCTTTCCTTACAATATTAATTTGGATTTAACTTCTTGCAAAAGTAAACTAGTTGATTGTTTCCAGGATTGTTGTTATTTGAAGGTGGGTGGGTCTCTTTATTCTTGAAGATTGAATTAGCATTAAGGATTTGATTGATCAGTGTTAGAATACATTTTTAGATTGCAATGATTTATTCTTAATGGACTGGGTGATTTAGGATCAGTTACTGTGTGTTCATGCATATATTTTGCGTAGTTTCCTTTGAAATAACGAGACTTCTCTCAGTTGACAATTTATATTGAGGACTTTGTTTGTAAATTAGTTGAGCAATTAAAGTGACCAACAATATATAGAGTGGAGCATATATATTAAGGAGTACCTCATACACTTCAATGGACTTCGTCATCTTCTTCATCTAAGTCCATCTATATCAGTCGATCTAGATTGAACAATGTAAGGATTGGCCATATCATCATCGTCATCAATGCTAATTTTGATCATCATGTCATCGTCGATATCACATGGCCTTGGAAGAACATAGGGCTTTGTTCCTAGCTCAAACAACCTTGTATTAACCATGGTAAACCCATTATCATGTTCAATAATTTTTTGAGAGTTCTGGATGTTTCCCACTTCTAGAGGAAACAACGGTCACCTCAAAGACTCCAGTTATCCCACAATCAGAAGTTTTCCTCGTTTCATCCAACTTTTTGATACGAAATTTACGACCATTGCACCACATAGCCTTGTGGTGTTTTACCTGCAACAAGACATACACATAAATGTTACATATTGAATTGATCATGATCAAGTGCATGTTTATGCTGTGCAGGGAAAGAAATGAACGTGTACATCAATATATTTGAAAAAAAAAATTGTATGGCTAATTAACATGCTTTCCTGCTTATCTTTTAAACCATATGCTAAACCGATTTCCCTTTCTGTAAGATCGGTATCTCCATTACCACGTGCTGCTTTAACCAATGAAGCCACACCTTCCCAGATATTCCATGACAAGATTGTTCACATCGTTCAATCCATACCTTCATCCAATCAACATTGTTTGCTATGTATAAATGAAGTGCATCCCACTCGCGACCAACTGCTTCATGAAAGTAAAATTACAATTAAGTACAAATGTATATTCACTTAACATGCATGTATACACTTGTAATTGATGCATATTACTTATCAAAAATGAAATAAGTATGATATATACATAAAAAAACATTAGTCAAATGTACTATAATAATCTCCACTAGATAATCATTACCTTTCACCTTCCTCGATCAACCTTTCCCAAAGACGTAGTCCCCTTCAAAATTGTTATTGGACTCTGGATCACAAATGTGACCTAAATTGAGCTTTGATTCTAATAGAGGAAGGTATTCAATAATATACAGCATGTTCTGGTATACCAAATATCCCTCCATCATATAACCCTCTCCACATGTTTGTTGTATAACTAAGCCCTTCAAAATTTTCAAGTATCTCTCAACCATCCACATGGACCTTGAGTGTACTGGTCCACACAATTCAATCTCCTCAAGTTGGTGTACAAGATAGTGTTCTTGTGCATTGAAAAATGCCGAATGCAGATGCTTTTGCATTTCACACATTAGATGCGGAATTTCTCTCCTCCAATACGTTATATCTTATTTATGGATTTCTTTAGATGGCAACCATCTACAAGTGATGAAAACAAATCACGAGATTTAACAAAAAAAAAATTACAAAACAATTATAAAAATAAATATCAAATATAAGTTCTACCATGAATTAAACAAACAATTTATGGATGGAATATATAACTACTTACCTCATGTATTTTCCAACATCATATATAACTTATTTGACATTGTTGTCGAAGTTATCCGAGAGAGATAGAGATAGAACATACTGTAACAATATAAAAATTGTTTCATTATTTTTTTTCAAAAAGTAGACAAAAAAAATACCAACAATAATATGCACGAGAATTATATATATTCCAAAAGGAAAATATCCATCGCTCTAAATAAAGAGTGATCGTGAACTGTCCCTAACGAACTTACATTACAAATGGCCGCCATTTACAAATCAATGACTTTGTCTTGTCTTGCCAAACTCTTTATGTCTTCACAAAATTTTTATGCATGTTTGTAATGTTTGAGTTAGCTTCATGGGTCATATATTACAAAACTTGTGTATCGTGATGCTCTTATTGCATCCCATATGGAAAAATATTTCTTCCTAAATACATGCTGCTAAAAAAACTGTACAATTTGATCATCCATTTATAAACAAACTAAGTGATTTTCGACCTGTTCATCTTTAATCTCCCTTATCTCCATTAATCCAGCATGAAGTGCACTGTAACAATATAAAAAGTGTTTCATTATTTTTTTTCACAAAGTAGACAGAAAATACCAACAATAATATGCACGATATATATATATATATATATTCCAAAAGGAAAATATCCATCTCTCTCAATAAAAAGTGATTGTGAACTATCCTTAACGGACTTACATTAAAAATGGTCACCATTTACAAATCAATGACTTTCTCTTGTCTTGCCAAACTCTTTATGTCTTCACAAAAATTTCATGCATGTTTGTTCTGTTTGAGTTACCTTCATGGGTCATATATTACAAAACTTGAGTATCGTGATGCTCTTATTGCATCCATATGGAAAAATCTTTCTTCCTAAATACACGCTACTGAAAAAAACTGTACAATTTGATCATCCATTTATAAACTGTTAGAATATAATCCGTAAGGGATTATAATATTGTAAATAAATAAATAGGAATAGTTGGAAGCCGAAAAGGATGAGCGGAAGGTGAAACCCAACCGCCATGAGATTTGTATAAGTATAGGCTTTTGCATTGGAATAGTTAATCAATCGGGAGTTATTACCAACAAGTGGTATCAGAGCAGGGCTGTCTGCCATAACTCCTGCCTGCCAGACCTTTGTTCTGCCATATCTATTTCAGGCTGCCTGGCTGCCTGCCCATCGTCAGTGTCCGTTTCTCCTCCCCTAGCCTGGGCATGCGTTATTCTCCTTCAAACGTTTGTTTGAGGTTACTGCGTGATTGGGGCGTTGTCTACGAGCTTCTTTCACCTGTCTTTTGTTTGAATAACGAAACCCTAGTTCTTTCACCTGTCTTTTGTTATGCGTGGAGACTGTTCTGCGTTGGAGACTTTGCATTTGCTCTGCATGAAACCCTAATCCCGTGCGACTGTGTTGTATGAGCGGCATTTTTCATGTGAAGATTGTTCCATTGTGTTGTACATGCCATTCCTATTGTTTGGAATCCGAGTCCATTAAGCTGTGGCGAGTTATATTTGAAGTATTGATTGTATACTGCCCTATCGACTGCGTGGAGTCTAAAATTTTTATGTTGCTGAGCCTGAAATACTGCTGCGTGTTGGAGGATGCTGAATGTGTTGAAGACTGGTGATGCGCTGAGTATGAAAGCTGTGCATTGGAGCATTTTAGAAAGAGGACGAACATCACCACGTTGGACAATATGAACCTTGCATTCAGGATCTGTTGTCACAAACTGCCCTCATAACAATGCTGTTTCCCTTTGGCTTTCCTCGCACCGTGAACTCAATAGACCAATAACTGGTTGTAAAGCTCCAGCAAGTAGAACTTCTTTCTTTATATTAGTAGCCGAATGAACCAAATTCCCAATTACACCGATCGCCTCATTTTTTGAATACTAAGCTACGAAGGCTGCGTTGAAGGCGTGCTGTTGAAGGCTGCCAGCGTGAAGACTGTGTGCATAAATATTGGTTTCGTGCAAGTTGAGTAAAGAACGATGAAGGGTTCTAGGGTTCCCGCGTTTTGCTAGGGTTCCCGCGTTTTGATAACCACACGCCAGCAGAGTAGAATTTGTGCATTGGGGGGTAGCGTTTCTCCATTGATCTCCATCAAAAATTTGTATCCTGTAGCCTTGTTGATTTGCATAATCCATTGCAACTTGACAATGAAGTGGCTGTGCTGAACGGCTGCGACCTCTGCTATCGATCAGCAATGCTAGTTGCTGCCTGCATGGAGACTGCAACCTTGCTTGAAGGCTGCGACCTGTGATTGATTTGAAAGCTGTGCACCTGCCAGACCAGCGTGGCGACTGAAGAGCTGCGTGGAGAGATTGTGCTGGTATATCGGTGAACCCTAATTTTTTGACGGATAAAAAGCTGGTATTGATATAAATACTGTGTGTGATAATATACTGCATTAATAATATACTGGTGATTGCATAACGCGTTGATATAAAGACTGCGTGTAGCCTGAGCACCGTGGAGCTGCCTGTGTTTTGAAGAAGCCCGTGAGTTTCAATATATATATATGCTGACTGATAATGTATGCTGGGTTGTAGATCAGGTTTGCATTGGATAAAAGAAGCCTGTAACTATAGATTATGGACGCTGGAGTTTTTGTTCCATGGTTTGATTTGTGTATAAACTATAATCTGTGCACACTTATATCATTTTAATGCTGCGAGCTGAACATTGCGTTGAAGCTGAACAATGCTAAGAATTGTTGCTGCGACCTGGAGACTGCCTGGTGGGGTGAGAGAGGCGACTCTATGATGTGTTGTATGCTGCCTGAAAACTGGTGCCTACGCTGAAAAC
>LPNX010556643.1:663301-679468 GCA_001517045.1 Pseudotsuga menziesii
AAATTTAATTTTCCATATAACTTGTTTTACAAAATTGTTTTCTTGCTCTGTTAACAAGCATGGAAGTGAGTTTATATTAATTTGTTCTCCGTTGTTATGTAATTGAATGGCGTCTTACATCGCATGATTGGCTTCTTGAATGTCATTGCAAATTTTTACAATTTTTTATTTCTTGCTGCTTAGATCCAATATTCGTCGTAATGTTTAGCCACAGTCTATCTTATATGCATTGAATCAAACAATAAGCAATTTGCAGGTGGTCATAGTATGACAACCTACTGAATTTTTTAGGATAACTTTTCATTCCTCGTGGGAACCCATTAATGCCTTCATGATCATGACGAACATCATCAAATCGCGGTTTATAAATAATTTACAAAAATCAATGTCAAATTTTTTTCCTAGGAAAAAAAGCGTAATTTGATTTCATCTGACAAGAACAAAATTACATTATGTAGATACACATAAATGTGTATTTATGTTCAACTGATAGGAATTTTAGTAAAGACTTTGTAACTCTTCTGATAAATCCCACAAATAACCAAAAAAATGGTTACATTACAATTATAATTAAGCTGTCAAAAAATGATATTTCCTCTGACAAATCTCTAGTAACCTGTTCAAAAAGAAAGTTCTGAAAACTATTATGTGTGGCAAAAATAGTCCACTATGCAAAATAAATCATGTTAAGTGTGCAAAAAAGGAAGTTGTTTGTAGAGCTCGAAAAAAATAGAATGTTGCTCATTCTATAAAGGGCATGTGATAAAATTCATGAGTGTTTCCATCTCTGTGTTCTCTTATCTTCCAAAGCCCCAAGGCGATCTGCAGCCCTTCCTTGGAGGCTTTGTCCCCCTCTTTGTTGTTATCCCTGTAAACATGTCGGCATGAGAAGGAAAAAAAAGAGTTTAGAAATTATTTTATTGATGTTAAAATATTGGAAAGTCTTATATTTCTGCAATGTTGAGTCACTTTTTTCCAATTTATAACATTCATTGAGTCGCCAAATTTTTTTAGATTTCTGCACCGTTTCTCTGCTGCAAAAATAAGGAGGAGTTTTGTAGATGTATTTGTAACTTCAAAATGTATTCACTTGTATATATTGTATTTGATTGGTCCGTGATGCTCCTATCAGGAGATTCACTTGTATATCTTATATTATACCCCGATGTTCCTATCGAGAGAGTCATTAATATAATAAAGTTATGTAAAGTCAATGAGGTTAACCCTCCATTGTAAGTCGGGGCAATAGTCCCCACAATTGAGTTGAGGTTAAGCATCCTTGTTGATCAGGGGGGTAAAGTCCCCACAGTTGTGTGGCACTAGGGTTATTAGACTCTCCTAGAGATGTCAGCCCTGGTAGGTAATTGTCAAGTGAGTCCTACTTGTTGGAGTGGAAATTAAGTGAACATAAAAATATAAATAGAAGTGAGGCTCTCCTCATTTCTACACACACACTCACTCACTGGGGTGCATGAGTGAGAGAGGAGAAGCTTTCTCAAGTGAGAGAGAGAGAACAACTGTTGGAGATCATCTTTTCTATCTTTGGGTTTTACTGCTGCCATTGGTGCTCATTCTATCTCTGAGGAAGTTGCGGGGTTTTCTCTTTTATGGTTTCCCTAAGAAAAATTCCTTGTCTCTTGTCTCTTGTGATTATTGTTGTGCATGTTATTCTCTAAGATAAGATCCTAAGATCATATTGCTTAAATGATAAAAATATAAGATGGTATCAGACCTAACCTAAGAAGAAGACACTCTGCAACTGCGGAAGCTAGGGCTTCTTACTTTTTTGGTATCTCTCCGCAATCCATCAGCAAAATAAGGCTAGGCTAACTCTCCATTGAAGGGCTCATCTTTCTGTCGAAGCAGAATTTGATTTAGGGCATTTTCAATTTTTGTTGCAGGAAATTAGGGCTTTTTACAGAAGAGGAATTTTTGAGTGATCCCGACATAGGATTACTTTGCTCATCAAAATCGAAGTTTAGAGACCTAGGTCGATATTTTTGATTGGGTAAAACTATGGGAAAGTCAAACCCTAGTTTGACCCCGGGCTTGAAAAAACGCTAAAATACTGAAACTGGTAGTTTTGGTACATTTGCTATATATTGAGATTGGAGAAAGCTTAGGAGTTGAAACATTCACAAGACAAATATAAATCCCTGATGTACCCTAAGTAAAAATTTCAGCCTCAGATTCGCTATATTATAGGAGATATGATTCCTCCAAGTTAGGGTTCTAGCCTCTCCCAGGTTTCATCCCTAAACAAAACTCCCAGGATAATTGTTATATCGCGAGATACGAAGATCCAAATAAAATTTCTCAAGATGTTCCAGAAAGGGCACAGATTATACTTTTTGTGGTAAAAGTTTCAGATCCAGAAGACACACCAGTGACTCGTGGCAGTCCGTACAACTTCGCTATGTTGACAAATCCTGAAACAAGGCACCTTGGGAAAACACTCATAAGTCCCAATTGGTGAAACCAATTCTCATAAAACCCGTGGTGTTGGAAAGAGGATAGATGAGGTTACCTCAGTATGAAATTTCAGACACAGAGGAGCAGTAATTTCAGAGATAGCACATAAATAGTATCAAACATTTTTGTAGAAGAAATTGGAAAACTAGTGCTTCCTGTTTCGAGAGCTTCCCTCCATTGTTTTCAGAAAATGAGTACATTGGACAGCTCACCTTGAAGAGGTATATCTTTCTATCCAATCAGATATGAAATATTTCAAGTTTTGAAAAATAGGGTTTCTCTAACAAACCCTAGGTTAGCTAGATCCAGAACCAGGACGGACACTTCAAATCGGTAAGATCAAATATGTTTCTATTTACATTTGAAGTTCTCATTTCAAAATGACTAATCACACCAGCTTGATGACAAGCTTGGTGAGGCCGACAACTTCCAAGCATGGAAGTATAAGATCTCACTAGTTCTCGAAGGAAATGAATTGGACACCTACATAAGTAGAGAGGTTCCAGTTCTAGAGGGAGATGAGGGTAAAGCCTTACACACGAAGAACTTGGTCAAGGCCAAGAAGATCATTGCTGATTCAATCAAGGATCACCTTATACCACAAGTGTCTTCCCTAAAGACACCTAAAGAGATGTTTGATTCCTTAACCAAGCTATTTCAAGGGAAGAACATAAATCAGAAGATGACTTTAAGAAACCGGTTGAAGAATGTGAAGATCCAGAATGCAGAGACCATACAGTCATACTTTACAAGGGTCTCTCAAATCAAAGAACAACTTGTAGCAGTAGAAGAAAAAGTGGAGAATGCAGAAGTTGTCATAAATACCTTGAATGGCCTCCCAAGATCATGGGATTTATTCATTCGAGGAATGTTTGCTAGAAGGAAGTGATTACTTTCAACAGACTCTGGGAAGAAGAAGAAGCTCGACTCATAATAAGAGAAGAGAAGATGGGAGCAACTGAAGATCAAGATTTCACGATTCAAAGAAGATACCTCAAGCGATGGGGAATATGAAGAACTCAATTCTTAAAGAACCTCTTATCCATATTAAGCATTTGGATAAGAAATAATGTTGTTATGAATGAAGAAGATGATGAAGCTGAAAGAAGGAGTCTACCCACAAAACAAATAAAGATAATTGTTTAATTGCCATTTCATTATATTGTTTTGTTATGCATTTGTTTATTAGCAGATGATGTGTTATGCATGATAGAGTGTATGCAGTATACTTGAGATGGGTAAGTAGTCCATGGTGCTATACAACACTCCATTGCTGCTTATCTGGAATGAAACCTCTTTGTTGACATATTGGATTAATGCACAATATCAATGTTGTCTCGGTAGATATGGGAGGCATCTAGAAAGTTTCGGTGAGATATGGATGAATGTTGTATTGGATAAAATAGTTGTATGATCATATATTTATGCATAAGAATTTGCCATTATGAATATGCTTTATGACATGTTTCTAACCATACAAAAAATGCATTTGACTTGTAGGAGAGATTGCGTACAATCAACTACAAGAAAAGAAGGATGAGACTTGTTCCGAAGAACAAGTGACGACAGTTCAAGAAATAATCCAAGATGAAGAATAATATGATGAATGCAGAGATATCATTGACACTGAACCTTCCACCTATGAAGAAGTAGCCAAGAATAAAGGGAAGGAGAATGCCAGTTCAAGAAGAATGATGTCTTGGATGCAGTATCGAGACCTGAAGGGAATTTACTAGTTCCATCATGCAATAGATGGAAACATCGTGGGATACAATGCAAGATTCGTAGTGCGAGGCTTCTCATGGAAATAAGGCATAGACTACGAGGAGACATTTGCAGCCACTAGAAGTTAAGACACATGACGGGTAGAATCATGTGACACCCATGCGATAATACATACATGAGGAACTTGAAGATCACCTAGAGTGACGAGGATCTTACCCTTTGCTACAACATTGAAGATGAAAGCCTATAGAGGATGAAAAGCTCACAGATGGGTGTAAGAAGAACTTTTGAAAAGGTTAAAGATAGAGGATCTTGGTATCCAGTGATCCTAGATGGATACATAGAATATTAGTAGCAGAGGAAGCTACTTGTCACTCCAGTAGAGAATGTTTCAATGCATAGAGTATGAAAGGCAGAGGGAGAATGATGCTCCACTTCAGAGGGAGTGACTACAGAAGATCCCGAGGTTCGACATGATGTGAGAGGATGGACAGCTTACTAATTACTCTAGGCTTTACTAAGAGTAAAGCATATTCCGATCTTTACTTCAAGGTTGAAGGCGGAAGACCAGTGATGCTCCTGTTATATGTCGATGACTTGTTCCTGACAGAAAAGAGGAACTCATTAAAGTTGCAAGAAGGAGACTTGCTGCCGAGTTCGAGATGAAGGAGTTGGATATGATGCACTACTTTCTAGGCATGGAGGTGTGGCAGAGTGCAGATGGAATCTCCTGGGACAAGGGAAGTATGCAGTAGAGATTCTGAAGAGGTTTAGGATGATGGACTGCAAGGCCATGACCACACTGATGGCATCGAACCCAAAGCTATTGAGTGTTGCTTCATCAGAATCGCTTAATGCCATGATGTATTATTAGATGATTTGTTCCTTGATGTACCTGACGAATACAAGACCAGATATTTGCTTTGCTGTGAACACATTGAGCCAGTTCCTGATAGATTCTAGACATGTTCACTTGATTGATGCAAAGCATATTTTGAGGTACCTGAAGGGTACAGTTGATTATGGGCTCAAGTATGAGGCGGATCAGAAGATTAACCTAGAAGGCTATGTTGATTTAGATTATGCAGGCAGTGCCATCGATAGGAAGAGCACTTCAGGTGGTTGCTTTAGTATGAGATCAGGTGTGATCTCTTGGTTTTGCAGGAAAAAGTCTTGCGTGGCACTGAGTACAGCCGAAGTAGAGTATGTCGTAGCTTGTTCGGCTAGTTGTGAGGCAGTGTGGTTGAGGAAGCTACTATCTAACTTATTTGATCTCCAGTTGGATGCTACTTCTATATATCGTGACAACTAGAGTTGTGTGAAGTTGTCTGAGAACTCCGTGTTCCATGACAAGTCGAAGCATATCGAGATCAAATATCACTATAGCAGGGATATGGTGCAGAGCAGAGAAATAAAGCTCTAGTATGTTGTGATGGATGAACATATAGCTGATGTGTTGACCAAGCCATTAGGCAGAGTGAAGTTTGAATACTTCAGGGAGAAGCTTGGTGTTCTCTAGATCGAGGTTCCCTCCAAAGGGAAGTGATGAGTCCGAGAGCCCTTCTTACATAAATGTTGGATTGGTCATTAGAGGAAATTTCAACTCAAAATGGGCCTCCTAAAATAAATTGATAAAATAATAGTTAAAATAATAAAATAATATTTATTAATTTTGGAGGAAGAAAAGAAAAAAACTACTTTTTTTTGTTTGTATTTTTGACATATCTCCCCGTGTTTTTACTCAAATTTCGATCGGGAGAGCTCGTTGGATGCGGAATTAAATTTCGCATCCAACGAGTACCCACTCGGCATACTTTTGACGGACCCTGCTACCCCAAAAACAAGAAATACCTAAAAAAATGAAACGATGACATCATCATTCCGTTTTTTCAGGAATTTCTTGTTTTTGGGGTAGCGGGCTCCGTCAAAAGTATGCCGAAATTCCGCATCCAACAAGCTCTCCCGATCGAAATTTGAGTAAAAACACGGGGAGATATGTCAAAAATACAAACAAAAAAAGTAGTTTTTTTTATAATACCTATCTCCAAATTTATATTAAAAAGGTGTTTAAGACCTATACGGTATTTCAAATTTAAAGCAATTTCATTGGCTAACACATGATGACATGGAATTTGAATAAAAGTTAAAAGGCCCATTTTGAGTTGAAATTTCCTCTAATGTCCTCTCATGGTGAAATATAAGTGCAGAGCCCTTCTGACATGAATGCTGGATTGGATCCTCTCATGGTCAGATGTAAGTGTGGAGCCCTTTCGACATGAATGCTGGATTGGTTCTTCTCATGGTCGGATGTAAGTGCAGAGCCCTTCTGACATGAATGCCGGATTGGTTCCTCTCATGGTCCGATGTAAGTGCAGAACCTTTCTGACATGAATGTTGGATTGGCTCCTCTCGTGGTCAGATGTGAGTGCTGGGCCTTTCTGACATGGATGCAGGATGTGTTCTCCCATGGTCAGATGTGAGTGTTGGGCGTGCCTTTTTGACATGTATGCTGGATGTGTTCCTCGCATGGTCAGATGTAAGTGTTGGGTGGGCCTTTCTGACATGGATACTAGATGTGTTCCTCCCATGGTCAGATATAAGTGCTAAAGAAAATGAAGACCTACATGAAGGCTAGGCCTACAACCAACATGAAAAAGGGTTGGCTCTGTAGAACTTCCTATGGCGACTAGAATTGAGAGATAGCACCAGTTTATCGAGATAGCAGTGATGATCCAGCTTTGATGATGATCCAGTTTCGATGATGATGCAGTGATGATTAAGCTTTGATGATGATGCAGTGAGGATCCAGTGATGATCCAAAGAAGAAGACTTGTGCTGATGAACTGTGTTAAGAGAATGCCTTCCTAGTTAAGAGGGAGTGTTGATGTATTTGTAACTTCGGAATGTAGTCACTTGTATATATTGTATTTCATTTATCCCCGATGCTCCTATTGGGAGATTCACTGTATATCTTATATTATACCTCGATGTTCCTATCGGGAGAGTCATTAATATCATAAAGTCATGTAAATTCAATGAGGTTAACCCTCCATTGTAAGTCAGGGCAATAGTCCCCACAATTGAGTTGAGGTTAACCCTCCTTGTTGATAAGGGGAGTAAAATCCCCACAGTTGTGGGGCACTAGGGTTATTAGACTCTCCTAGAGATGTCGACCCTAGTAAGTAATTGTCAAATGAGGCCGACTTGTTGGAGTGGAAATTAAGTGAACATCAGAATATAAATAGAAGCGAGGCTCTCCTCATTTCTACACACACACTCACTCACTAGGGTGCATGAGTGAGAGAGGAGAAGCTCTGTCAAGTGAGAGAGAGTGAACATTTGTTGGAGATCATCTTTTCTATCTTTGAGGAAGTTGCGGGGTTTTCTCCTTTATGGTTTTTCCGAGGAAAATTCTTTGCGTCTCTTGTCTCTTGTGATTATTGTTGTGCATGTTATTCTCTCAGATAAGATCCTAAGATCATATTGCTTAAATGATACAAATCTAACATGGGATTTCCTAGGATTCCTTATCCAGTCTTCTACAAAACCAGGAGTTATGTATTTATGTGAAATCACTTGAGTCCAAATACTTTCATATTTTAGCAGTATCTGTAAATTTGAGCACATAGATCTGTAGACAATACACAACTCACAAAGTGGATCTCACAATTTACTCAGCAATTGAAGAATGAAACAGTGCAAAAAAGGCTTGCAGCTGTGAATGCTTTCATTAATCAAAAAGTAATCCGATGATAATTACAATGAAGTAAAATGGCTTTAATAGCCACAAGCAATTCGAATCCACATGAGGAAGTTCGAATTGATTAGACTCTACTTGACTGTAGGTAACCAAGAACTTGTTTAAATCACTATCGAAGGACTCAGTAGTTAACTGACCTTGTCTAAACCATAACCGGAGTTCATTGGAGCTCTAAAACACAACTCAAGTGTTACATTCAGTGTTGACTAAGGTTAACTGACTGTGGTAGGTGAGAAATGCGCCCCACATGTGTTCAGTCAAGTAAACCTAGCGCTAACTGAATGTAGAGGACTAGAACTGAATGTAACTGACTCCTAACTTAGCTTGACTAGTCATCAACTGAAGTGAACTGACCTTGGTTGGTTTCGACACTCCCAGTGGCTTCCTAAATTGTAGGGATTGGTCTAGGAGGCTCCTAAATTGATGCAATCAAGTGCAATTAATGGCAGTGAGCCTCAATTAGTGTTCCCCACACTTTAGTAACTGAAACATGTGCCCCAATTAGGCCAAGTGGACCCAATGGTGTTAATGACTATAAATAGACTGGATGGACTCCCGATTTAGACATGACTCCCAATTTAGACATATGACCAAATTTGGACAAGGGAGGATTAATAATCCTAACAGTATTCACCCCCCCTTAGCTGCTAGTGACTTTGCAAACATGAAGTCATTTTTAAGAACCTAGCCCCCCGACCCTTTAGGTACAACAATCTTCTCCCAACGCACCTAAGCGGTCACCTGGATTTCCTTCTTTACACTCCAGAGAAACCTAAAACAAATTCTTCTAGCCTCTTCCAGAATACCTTTAGGGATCCAGGAAAGGAACATCTAGTAAACGAGAATTGCTTCCAACACTGCTTTTACCAACACCAGCCTCCCTGCTCTAGACATCCATTTATGGCTCCACCGCTTTAGTCGTTTTTCCAGTTTGTCCAAGAGCCACTTCCAATCTTGTTTTTGATAATCATTGGTTTTAAGCAGAACCCTAGATACTTCAAACCAGCATTTATCCCTACAAAATTAAAGGGAAAAATCCTGTTGAGTTCATCCATCTCCTCGGCCCTCAAAAGATGAGTAGACAAATTTGATTTCCTTGAATTTATCTCCATCCCCATAGATTTTGAAAAAACGTATAGGATTTCTCGAAGAGTATTTGTGTCCCTCACCGTTCTTGTGTAGAAAATTAGGACATCATCCACAAGCAGGAGATGAGTTATGTACAAATTATGGGATATTTGTATGCCCTTTAAAGAACCTTGTCTCTTTGCTTCCCTTAAATCCCTACTCAATCCTTCAGCTACAATAAGGAAAAGCAAAGGGGATAATGCACATCCTTATTATAGACCTCTCTCAGCATGGAAGAAAGGAGAGGCGACCCCATTAATCAAAACTGAAAAAAGAAGCTCTATTAATACAACTCATGATCCATGTGATAAAATCATACCAAAGCCAAGATGATTTAGAAGCATATGAATGTATATCCAACTTACTTTGTCATAGGGTTTAGACAAGTCAATTTTTAGAATAGCCCCTTTGAGTTTTTTTGCTTTTATGCTGCGTAAACCTTCCTAGGAAACCTTGATGGCTTCATGGATCTGTCTCCCTTCCAAGAAGCCAAATTGTTCTTCTGTGATATGTTTTGATAGAATGTCCTTGAGTCTACTTTCTATAACCTTGGAGACCACCTTGTAGATACAGTTTCAGAGGGGAATGGGTCTAAAATCATTTAGAGAGGAAGGATTGTGAACTTTAGGGATTAAAGCAATGAAGGTTGAGTTGAAATTGGAAGGTATCCTTCATGTTTGTCTGGTACCTTCCACTACTTTCAATAAATATCCTCCTAGGAGATAATAAAGATCTAGAAAGAATTATATCGTCCAATCGTTAGGTCGTGGTATTTTATTCTTCTGAAAACTATGAAGAGCTTCCTTTAGCTCTTCTACATAAAATTCCTTCATCAGTAATCTATTGTCTTCCCCTTCAACGAACCTTGGAAACAATTGTGCTACTCTTATAAATTATGCAATAGAGGCCTAGTTTGGAGCTTTAGAAAGGTTTTTAAAATGTTCAACCCCAATTCTGGCCATTCCTTCCAAAAGAGGAGTGAGCTTCACCTTGTTCATCCAGCAGACTCCAAATTGTATTTGAATCTTTCCTTCCCCTTGCATAAGCATGAAGGAATTTGTATTATCATCCCCACATTCCAACCATGTAGCCCTACTCTTCAACCTCTAATTCTCCTCCTTCTCTGACAACATAATGTTCCTTCTCCCTTCTAGCCCGATTAAAGTTTCTTTGGCCTCTTGATTCAGCAAACCCCCACCATCCTCCTCATAGATCTTTGAGAATTCCTCTTCTACTTTCTTCAGTTCTCTATCCTCACGAAGTCTCTTTGCCACAGAACAATCTTTTATAGCCTCCTTTAATCTTTTGATGCTGGCTGCAAATTGGAAAGTTGCAGTCCTCCGTATTCTTGGATTAAATGGAATCCACCTTGAGGAGACCAATAATTTAAAGGACTCCTCATTTAGCCAAGTTTTATTGAAATTTAAAGGACTTGGAGCGTTTGCTGGTCCATTTTTTAGTTCCAGAAAAATAGGGTAACGATCTGATTTTCCTCCACTTTCGACCCACTACTTGAGTTGATGAATCGTGTCCACCACTTGCTCTGCCACTAAGAACCTGTCCAGTCTCTTCGCCACTTTGCCTTCTCAACATCTATTGTTTTTCCATGTAGGTTTGAGTTTGATAAGTTCAATGTCTAACAAATTCTTCTCGACCAGCTTCCATGTGAAATAACTCGTCAACAAATTAGCATGAGCATGAGGCCCCCATACCTCAGCTTGCCCCAAAGAAAAGTTTAAGTCTCCCCCTAAAATCATCGAATCTCCTCTTAAAATAGGATTGTTTAGTAGGGCATCCTAGAAAGGGATCATATATAGATAGTACCATAAATATTAAAAATGGCAAAAGAGACCCCTAGATCCAGTGCCAGAAAGTTCAAGCCAAGAACCGATTCCATACCCTACGGGTTCAAGACCTTGACAGTTCTTTCATTCCACCCAACCGCTAATCCCCTAGAACGTCCTCTAACATCCAGGGTCTAAAAAATCCACCCTGGAAACCAACTTTATAGCCTTGATTTAACCACTTCATATACACCTAATGTTTCTTGTAACATAAAAATATCAGGGTGTTCCAAATCAGCCACCCTCTTGAGTGCTGATATTTAATGGGGACCTATCAGACCCCGACAATTTAAGGACATAAGTTTCATCTATGGCCCTTCTTGTAGGATTGCATCGCTCTGAGCACCCTCTCAATAGACTATTGCTTTCCTTCCAATAGATCCTTTTTTGTTTTGGATTGCGCCTTAGAAATAAAGGATTTCCTTCCTCTTCCCTTAGAAGCCAGGTTCTTATCTTTTCCCAAACCGCCTGAGGCCGCCTTGGAACAAGACCGAAGGAAATAACTGGAATCCAATGAGTCAAGAGGGGAGAGTGGAGGCTCAAACTCAACTATAAAGGGATCGGGTTCAACAGGTGGGGGAGTCTCTTCCATAGTAGCAGCAGGGGAATTGGGTAAAGAGAGGGAAACCGGTGAGAGGTGGGATCAGATAGTGATTTTTTTAATCCCTCCATCCAATTCATACTAGAAAAAGTAACATTATTTAAAAATAAAATTTTAAGGAAGGGGATAATGAAAAACAGGAAGTACCCAGGAAAGGAGTCCCCTTCAAGTTCTGGAATTCGGCTGACCTACCACCCTCCACCACCGACAAGGGCACCAACACCTCCTCTTCTTGGTTGTTTTATTCCACCTCATCGTTGATGGGGTCCTATGCCATGGAGGGCTGAGAAGAAGGTAGTCCTGATAAATCCCTTACCGAGGCAACCTCCTTTTCACCCTTTGATGTCGACGACCGTTGAGAGTTCGTACTGAGAGCTTACATTTTGATACCTAGTGCCCATAATCATGACAACACTAGCATCTAAAAGGTACATTTTCATTATCCAAAATATGCCCGAGGCACCCCAAATCAAATTCATATCTTCAGCTAATCCTTCCCGAACATTTAAGCTGACCAAGATCCTGACTATTTTTTGTTGTTTAGTCTCTAGGAAAGAGAGGTTTGCTTCTAAGAAAGTCACCAAGATGTTCCCAATGTTTTGAAGATGTTCCTCCCTCCATTAATGAAGTGGGAACCTTGGAAGACGAATCCACAAAGGAACTATGTCTACTCGTTCCCTACTAGCATCAAAGAGAGGATGCCATGGTTTCAGTAACACAGGCGTGTGATCCAAGGTCCATTCGTGATTTAAAACCCACTATAGATGCCCAGGTTGCAGAAAGTTGAAAGCAAACCACCCTCTAGTGAGGTCCACCACTTCTGGAACAGAGCCCAGAGGCTCCAACCAGCTAGCTGTCGCCCATTGCACCACAGTCTGCAGAGAGAAAGCACGGCCCAAGACTCGCCCCACCAATGTCCAATTAGCCATTTGAAGAACTTGATTCCATCCAATGTCTTTTCCCAAAGTGTAATTCTAACTAGCCCATTTTGACTTAATTTAATTTTTGCGGCTCCTCTTGTTGACACCCCTGCCTCCAACCCTGCCTTGAGCCTCGCTGTCAGAGCCTGAACCAAAAGCCCCTTCCCACCTTGGTCTAGTGCATCCCCTATGTTCAAGGGGTCCGAGGAAACGAGTAAGGGAACCTTGCTCTTCCTCCCTCAAAGCCCCGCAACCAGTATGTCTAAGGGTTCTGAAACCCCTCTCAAATCCACCGTTGAGCCAAGTCCAGATGTTGCACCGCCCAAAACCCCAACATGCTTGATTTGCTATCCACCAACTCCAAGATTAGCCGATGGGGGGATGAATTCTTCAGCCTCACTTTACCGTTCTCTGCTCAGGGCACCTCCAGCTGAGCCCTCTCCTTCTAACTGCTAATAACCCTTGGGGAACTGAAATGGCGATGGGGAGGAAAGCAGAAAATCTAAGGGGAAGAAGCCCACCTCAGGGTGCAAATGGGAAAAAAAACTGTAGTAGATCCTTCAGCCCTAGGAGGAGGGGAAGCCTCCACCTCATCATGTTCAGGTACAGAGTGTACTCCCAAAAGACCGAACACTTGGAGCAGCCACTCACACAAACAGATCATAGATCAACGCACCGATGTTTTGACGTGGTTAAAACCCTCGAGAGGGAAACAGTCCATGGCCCCAACCAACTAGCTACTTGGAGCAATTTATTATGGAAAAGAAAGAAAGTTACAAATGAGCTTCTCATCATTGATTAACTGGCCAAGGAACCTCCATGCTCTTTAAATAGAGATCATGGACCAATTGGGTGTTAAGCCACGGATCAAGGGTAGGTATGATCTAAGAGAAGTTGAACTGTCAAATCACTCTCTATCTAGATAATATCGTGACCGTCGAATTAGAATATTTACAAATCCATACTAAAGAAACACACTTTACCTAATGGATATATTACACAAGTTGATCTTAACTAACTCCTAAGTGTCTAAATATCCTAACATCCCCTAACAAGTTGATATTAACTAACTCCTAACTCCAAGAAAAACTTGGGATATGATTGAAGGATTTACAAAAGTGACACTATTAGGGGAAGGAAGGAGGCATTAGAGCCTATCCCCCCTTAATGACACATTCCTGAACTCCTAACATAGATCGAAGTTTAGAAAACTTCGATTCTGTAAGAGACTTGGTGAAGATGTCTGTAACTTAATCATCTGTAGGGAAATAGAGCACTTCAAGAACACGATCACGAACAAGATTTGTAATGAAGTGCATATGTAGCTCAATGTGTTTGTTGCATTGATGTAGAACTGGATATTTGCAAGCTTGATGACACTTTGATTGTCGCACCAAAGTGGAGTAGGTTGTTGCTGCTTGAATCCAAACTCTGATAGGATCTGTCGAAGCCATAAAGCTTCCTAACTGGCATTAACTGTGGCATAATATTCTGGTTCTGCTGAAGAAAGAGCAAGAGCTTGTCGTTTCTTACAATCCCAAGTGACAGGTCCAGATCCCAGACTGAGAACATAACCTGCTATAGACTTTCGATCATCAGGATCATCGACCCAATCTAAATCAGTGAAACCAACCAACAAAGGTGTCCCCCCTGTACTGTAATGAATATCCCAAACTGAATTGTACCTCGAATATATCGAAGTATTCTTTTTACTACTTTCTAGTGACTTTCATGAGGTGTTTGCATATGACGGGAAACACGACCAATGGGAAAGGAAAGGTCGGGACGGGAATAAGTCAAGTATAAGAGACTACCAACAAGCTGACGATACAAGACATAACATTAGATGCAATTTTTTTTTTTTGAGATCGTTGCTCCCTGAGTGCGCGGGCTCCCTTTGAGCGCGCGGGCTAGGGTTTCTGGCAGCCATGGCCGCCCCTGGGGGCGAGGAGTCCCTTCCTCCCCCCCTTCTTGCAGAGTGGGATGCCTTCCGAAGACTGGTCGCTGGTGGAGGAAAGAGACCTGCACCTCCCGTGATTCCTAAATTCATAAAAAAACTCGCCGATATCCCTGAAATTGCCCTGCCTGAGACTTCCTCGGTCAAGATTGCACTAGCACTTTCTGAAAGAGGCCTGGTAGGCCAATTCATGGGCCTCTGGCCCTCAGCAAAGACTACCGACGACTGGATCCAGAGAAATTGGAAGCCGCATCTTAATCATGGAGTCACCTGCTACCCTCTGAGCAGTGGCTACTTCCTCTTCGAATTCATTGACAAGGAGGATAAAGATCTCATTTTCCGGAACGGCCCATACTTCATGGGAACCCAAGGCCTGTACCTAAATCGATGGACCCCAGATTTTGACCCATCTGTAGATCTTCCTACGGAAGTGCCGTTCTGGGTCAGGCTCCCCAATCTGCCGATCCATTGCTGGAACTTCGAATCCCTTCAGAAAATCGGAAATGGAATAGGGAAATTTGTGGATAAGGCAGACAACAAGAATATCTATAACTGTGCCAGGATCTGTGTGGAGGTGAACCTAGAAGCAGGCCTTCCAGAGGCAGTGAAGCTGAAGGTTGGCACCTGGACCCATTTCCAGAAAGTGGACTACGAACATCTTCCGTTCAAATGCAGACTCTGCCAGGAGCACGGGCATTTTCAAAGGAACTGTCCAAAAAATCAATCAATGGACAAGGAAGAAGCTGAAGGTTGGCACAAGGTCAAAAGAAACAAGCCAGCATCTAAATCCAAAGAGACAAGACCTGACCACTCGCAAATCCACCCTCAGGCAAAAGAAAATGCGCCAAAGGAGTCCCAGGCAAAAGACACCAATACTCCAATCGAACCGGAAAAGGAATGCATAGAGATAGTAACGCAATCTGCAGGCTCCTCAGAAAACCCAGCCAGGAAAAATAATGACCCAATAGCTAAAGAAGCGCTGAAATATGATGAAGAAAACACCATTGTAGATTCCGGAACGGGAGCTGAATCAGATGGGGGGGCTACTGAGACCAGCAGCTCGGTAGGAACTCCTGAAAGGAACCCAAGAGGAAGGAAGTCAGATGGCAAAAAAAGAGAGGAAATATCGTATAGAGATGTCACGGCAGGAGTTCAGTAAACCATCCCGGACATGATAGAAACCAGATCCTCAAAGAAAGGCAGGGCTCCGAAAGGAGCCACCCCCCCCCTCCTTCTGACCTCAATGATATTCGTCTCCTGGAACTGCAGAGGGATGGGAAGCAAGACCAAAGAAGAAGCAATCAAAGATCTTGTCCGAATGAACTCCCCAGAGATCCTTCTGATCCAGGAAACGAAGATGGAGGCGCCTGAGACCATCCAGGCGGGCAAAAAGTTTTGGAAAAAAGGAGAAGGCAGAGCATCCAGCTCAAGGGGAGCCTCAGGAGGGATAGCTACCTTCTGGAACTCCTCTATGTTTGACTTGACCGAAGATCATGGCACCACCCACTGGATCTTCACAAAGCTGCAGCATAGAGACTCGGGTCAGCAGATCTCCCTCTTCAACATCTACGCCCATGTTCTCCTGGCAGAAAAAAGAGACTGCTGGGACTCTCTTTCGTCGTTCCTTTCAGCCAACCAACTCGACAATCTGGTGCTCGCTGGAGATATGAATGTTACCCTGGCACTTTCAGAAAAAAAAAGGAGGCTCCCCCGTAAGAGACCCGGCGAGGGAGTGGGTTGAAGACATCATTTCTGGCTGG
>LPNX010556643.1:682257-722568 GCA_001517045.1 Pseudotsuga menziesii
AAACGGAATCATAAGTCACGTGAATATCCCTTAGCCAGTTAAACTCTGTCCTTTAGCTCGGTTCAGGATTAAGCAATGAAAAAAACGTGTCTCCAAAGCTCAGCGTAGAGACTTCTGGGGAATCTCGCTCTGTCCAAATCTCAGATGGATATCCATTAAAAATCCACAAAGAAATCTGAATCACGATCCTACTTAGTACAGAGATTGTCTTCATTGAAATGGTCCTCCAATAGACGCGCCCAAGGACGATTCCTTCCTCCAAGGCAAATCGACAGTTCAGAAAAGGAAATCCTCTGAATCGGGCTGTTTCAGATTTTCTTCTGAATCCACATCTATTTCAGGCAGTGCCCCTCTCTCAGTCTTTCCACCATTCTCTGTCTCTCCTGAAGGAAACGCTGAGTTAATCGCTGAGTGAGCTCTGAACCGGTAAGGAAGAACGCGATGGCTTCCAGCTCGTCCACCCCTGAAACTCGTCTCTCCCAACTCCAGGCGGATCTCAACGAGCTGAAGAAAAAGCACGACCGTATGCTGGCCCTTGGCACAAGCAGGTGGGAAAGCTTGAATATGGAAATAAAAGAACTCCGGGATGAAATGCTTGAGGATAAGCTGAAAAACATCAAGGAATTGGTTGAGGCCACTGGAGGTTTTGGCCACCGCCTGAAGGAACTGGAAAAGAAGGTAGCAGATCTGACCAAAGAGAAAGGAAAGGAGCCTAAACTAGAACGCTGATTCTCAGAATCCAAACTCTATGTTTTCATTGTTCTCTCATTTCTGTCAACTAGCTCTTATGTCTATGGCTGTCGCGATATGTATCTTCTTAGTTCTCTAGATCCTCTGTAAAGGGTGCAATAGATAGTTTGCAGCCTGTTTTTGGGACATCAAGATGATGATAATCTAGTTTCTGAATGTAAAAGCCCCTGGCAGCTGGTTTGCTAGTCGATCTATAAAAGAGCTCCATAACCGTTGTAGTAAAAAAAAACAAGCTGACGATACAAGGTGGTATCTGCTTCAGGGTAAGTACAAGTGGAATAAAGTTTGACTCTAGACTGGAAGGGAGAAGGGGCGGGTTTACAATCTTCCATGTGAAAGCGATGAAGAAGGTCAAAAGCATACTTATACTGGGAAATAAAGATTCCTTCTTTGGTTTGCAAGACTTGGAGAGCAAGAAAATAATGCAAATGCCATAAGTCTGACATTTCAAAATTTTGCTTACAACTGTATTCCACATGGGTTAAAAGCTTAGGATCACTACCAGTAAGGATAATATAATCAACATAAAGGACAAGTATGATGAGATGGTTTCCTTCTTTCATGGTATTAGAGCATTTATGAAGAGTCGCTTCCTGTTGTGATCTAGAGATTAAACTCTTGTTGTCGAAACTTTGAAAGGGTTTCTTATTCTGGAATTTTTATGCATTTGTGGCCTTTGGGAGGTGTTCCATTGCGTCCGGAGCGCTGTTTCCATTGAGAATTTTTTTTCATTTCATCGAAAACCGTTTCTGTTTTCTCCAGAAACACCCATTTCGGCAGATCTGAAGGTATAATGTTACAGTGATGGATTTGTTTTATTTAAAAAAAAACCTCTCATATGTTTATCAATTTTATTATTTAGATCTTTATTGTTTTTTGTCTCAAATTGTTGCCTTCCTTGTCTACATATGCTCTTTGTTGTGCATATTGCGCGATCACGGCGAATCAGAAACAGAAAGGGAAAGGGTTTTCTCGGCTGCGAATGTTGTTTGCCATGCACCTTGTGCGATCGCGACGAATCAGAAACAAAGAGAAAACATAGACTTTCTAGGTAAGCTAACAAGATCTAACCCCACAAGCGTGGAAAAGTTTTTTTTGTTTTTGTTTTTTGGTTTGTGGTATGATTTGCAAAAAAAAGAAGCAAGCACAGAAACCGAGAGAGAAGAGTTTAACAAAAAAAAACACCCTTCCTCATTCCCTTCTTTTACGTACCTTTTAAACTTAGCTCACTTGGTCCAAAGTTGTTTTATTCCTTAATAGGTCTTGAGTTCAAATCTTTCTTGTAAAGTGATGGTCAAAGGTTCATCTTGGGAAGAAGGGGGTTCTTTTTTTAGTTGGTCAATTTCATATCTGCCACGTCACTATTTGGGACATCTTCACTATTTTCTTTGATTAAGCATAACTTCATCATACAAAATCAATTTTTAGTGTTGTTTTTTTTAAATAGCCTAGTTTTTCGAGCTCTTTGTATCAAGACAATTAGTTTCTGTTTTTTCAGCCATTATTTTACAGTATGGCCATCGCCATCCCTTGTGATATTCTACTTACTAGTTTTAACTATTTCTCATGGAAATATCGTATGGAAGATGTTCGACGAAGTAGGGGACTTCTCAGAATTACCTTAGGAAAAGAAACAAAACCCACTAATGATGATAAGAAAATAAAATGGGCAAATAGATGTGATGAATCTCGTGGATTGATTGGGATATCAATCTCTACTAATTTGTAATTCCACATATCTGGAATTGATGAACTTGATAAAGCTTGGGAAAAGTTGGAATCTGTGTTTGGTAAATACAATGAAATTCGAGTTCATCAACTTGAGAATGAGTTGATTTCTCTGAATCCAAGTGATTTTTCATGCATTCAAGATTACTTATTTAAGTATAAAACTCTTAGACTCTTATGTGAAGAATGCAAGATTAAGAAAGAAGACAAACAATGTATTTATCATATTCTTTCCAAACTTTGACTTGCATATTCTGTTTTTATATCTACATTTTACTCCATGAATGAATCCTTGACTGTAGCTAGCTATCAAGAGCCTAGTCTTGAATCCTTTTGTGATTCCTTAATTAGAGAGTAAGATAAGCTCATTCATCTTGGAATAATTAACAATGCAGATACATCTGGGAAAGCCTTATTGTCCCAACAGAAAGAAAAGTCCAAGCCTCTAGAGAAACACAATTTTCGCAATAATAAGCCAAATAAGGGTCCCAAACCCTCTCAGTCAACTCCTTCTTTAAAAAATGGCAAATGATCAAAGCCAAAAGGAAAGAAGACTGAGCGTCATTGCAACTATTGCGGGAAAGATAATCATGATGAATCTAAGTGTTTCAAGAAGATGGCAACCTTGGAAGCGGCAATGAAGAAGCACCACACCATCCTAGATTTGTCTTCATAATCTACCTAGCATGGACATGCACTTTGTGCTTCTAGTTTCTCTTATACTGCATCTTCTTCTACTACTTCAAATGAATGGCTCACTGATTCTGGATCATTTTATCATATGGTTAAGGATCAAGCCATCTTATCTATTATGCATGAATGTAACACCAAACAAATATTTGTTGGTGATGATAGTTCTCTAAGTGTTGTAGGATCTGGAACAGTTCCAGTAGAAAATGGTCATTTTAGTGATGTACTATGTGTTCGAAGAATTTCTTGCAATTTGTTGTCAGTCTATCAAATCACTCATTCCGGTGAAGGTAAAACTGTAACATTTACACCTCACCAAGTGTAATTAAGGATTTTAAAGATCCTCAACATGTCCTAGCTACCATAATTGTTGATGATATTACCAGGTTGTACAAATTTAACAATTTTGGGTCATCACCTTTTCCTTTAGTTTTTGTTGCTCATAGTGATAACTTGAGCAAACTTTGGCATGAGCGATTTGGTCACTTAAATTATCGCTCATTGCAACAACTATGTAAAGACAATATGATGACTGGTCTTCTAATGGTATCTTGCAAGGATGGTGTTTGTTCCGGTTGTGTACTCGGAAGACATCATCGGGACAGTTTTAACAAATGTGCCTCTTGGCACGCCTCGGTTCCCTTGGAGCTTGTGCATAGTGACTTGTGTGGTCCTCTTCCATCTGCTTCCTTTTCTAGTTTCAAATATTTCTTAAGTTTCATTGATAATTACTCCAGACGCACTTAGGTTTATTTCCTAAAACTTAAGAGTGAAGTATTTAACATGTTCTTGGCCTACAAGGCCCTTGTTGAAAAACAATCTGGTCATCAAATTATTAAGTTAAGATCTGACAATGGAGGAGAATATGTTAACAACAAGTTCCCTACTTTCTTCACTGAACAAGGAATCCAACAACAACACATTGTTCCATATACACCACAACAAAATGGTGTAGCTAAACGGAAGAACCGCACTTTAAAAGAAATGGCTAATTGTATGATCCAATCTAAGGGACTAATTGGTATAGATGAATCATACATAGTGATGCCATTCCTTAGCTTAGTAGTTCGCCAATAAGAGGATCGCTATATACATTCATATCTTTAACTTGGTACTTACCTAATTGTTTTGAACATATAAAATATATAATTATTACAACCATTAAGATATACAAATAATACATAACAATAAAAGACAAAAATATATGACATTATGCAACATAATACAATAAGTGAGATGCCACTATATTAAAAAAAATTGTTTTAAACACATACCTAGAATAATCATTGCCAACATTATGTGCTCCCTCTTTATTGACAACCATGGATGAATATTATTGTTAATAACATAGATAGGCCTCATCGAGTAAATAGATCTCTTCTCTGCATATGGATTGACACTATCTACTGCCAAAGAAAGCCTAACATTACGAGGTTGTTCTTTAAAGTGTGGCAATTTTTCCTCCATACCTCTAAATGGAGAACCATCTGCAGGCATTCGAAGAATGTCATCTTGACTTCTATTATGTGCATGGTAATCCATAAATTGTGCTATGTTTTTGCATCTTAACAATCGTTGCAAACGTGGAATAATGGGAATATATCGAAGAACCTTGCGAGGAACCTTTTTTGTTACTTTATCTGTTTGATATCTATTGCTATGACATTCTTGATATTTTCTTTCAAATTCATGTTGTTTATAATATATGATATGGTCATCGGGGCATGCATCAATTGCTTCATACTGCATTCCAATTTCTTTCATGATGACAGATAAATATTGACATGTACGAGGTAAATTATTTGGCTATGGTAACAAAAATACAACTATCAAGCTACAAAAAATTAAAGTAAAAAACTAGTTAATATAATATATAAATAATATTAATGAAACATGTTTCATCTATATTAATTTTACTTATGAATTAACAATGAAATTATCAAAGGACAAGAGATAACCTTTATCACGATCATATGTATGTGATGGAATATATTACATACCTTAACATCTATGTAACTTATCTGTTTGAAAGACCATTCATAACCTTCAAGCTCATTATCAACAATATATTAGAGATAAGATTTGTGTTGAGCCTTCATTAAGGGGTTTGTATGCCTTCTCGAGAAGAGGTAGATCATGAACATCATCAAATTCATCATTTTCATGATCATTAGAATCATCATAATCCATTCGAACATAAATGTATCATGGATCAATGTATTTGTACTACCATCTTTAACTATGTCGTCAATATGATCATTAACTTGTTTTTCATTATTCATAGCTCCGTGGTCCATCGGTGCTTGTTCTGAAACCATCAAATGAATGGATTATAATTATCCGACGCAAACTGGAGCAAATAAAAAAAACCATAATTACCAAGCTGAAATCCAACATAATTAATATTTTGACAGTTGTTATTTTGTCGATATCTGATGAAATTAAGATTTTGACCGTTGTAATTTTGTCTTCGGATTACTGACGACCGTCGAATATCTGACGCAAACTAGAGCAAATTAAAAAAATAATGATAATAAGAATAAAAAAATCGTTATTACCAAGGTGAAATCTGATGACATGGTCAATTTCGTTGGATGGTGTCACAACCCGGGAGAGGGGTTGGTACGTCCATGGGGCCCAGCTGAAAGGGCCTCACCTTGTTGGATCTGATTACGAAACCTAACATGGTGGGGACATAAATTGGGGCGCTTATATATCTATGCATAACCATGTGGGGATTTGACCCTGAGACCTTTTGCTTACAACTCACAACTCTCAACCACTTGAGGTACCCCATCTAGTTATATATGTGTGTGTGGTTCAAACCTTGGAGAGGGGTTACTACGTCCATGGGGCCCACTTGAAAGGACCTCACCCTCTTGGATCTAATTACAAAATCTAACCTGGTGGGGACATCAAGTGAGGCCCTTATATATCTACGCATAACCACTCGGGGGATTTGACCCCAAGACCTTTTGCTTACACCTCACGGCTCTCAACCACTTGAGCTAACCTATCAGCCAATATATATATATATATATATATATATATATATAGAGAGAGAGAGAGAGAGAGAGAGAGAGAGAGAGAGAGAGAGAGAGAATTAAAAAATAACACACACATATAACCATTTTGTATTTACCAAAAAATGAAATTAACTTTTCTTTCTGAAAATAATGTGGTAAAGTAATGGGTGCATCTTTTACAGCTAAATCATAAAAACAGGCAGCACACTTTGCAAGGTGCTCCATGTTATTTGATGCACTGATGCATTGTGTTTTATAATGCATTGGTAATGAGGCATCCCACGAGATGCATGAATACTAATATATTCATGAAACACAGTGATATGCCAATATAATGTTAAAAAAATATGTGGGGTGTGTTTTTTTAATATGTAAGAGCAATAAGTCCGATTCATTATGTATTCTAATGCACTGATAATGGGGTGCCCACAAGACACGTCGATGCTAATATAGTCATAAAACACACTTATACAATAATATAATATTAAAAACACATGGTGCATGTTTTTTGAATAGATAATGTGCATTGTGTTTGGTGCGGTGATTTTTATAAGGCACTGGTAATGGAGCATCCCACCATACGCGCTTGTGCTAATATAGTCATTAAACACATTCATATGCTAAACTAATATTAAAAAACATGTTGAGTGTGTTTTCTTTAAAGATAATGCACATAGGGTCCAGTACGCTATGTTTTATATTGCACCAATCCACAATGCTTCATGTAAATTAATGGGATGCACAGTTGAGTTTAGTGTAAATTGAACCCATGAAACACACTATGCAAGATTTAAACAAAAAATTGTAAAAACAAGCAAAAATTAAGCCAATTCTTGAACTTTAATCTGGTGAAATTGAAAATAAGGAGGTAGCAAACAATTTACCTGGTCTCTTCTTACTCGAGAAGGCATGGTTGCTCTGTAGAGAAAAGAATGAAAGTGTGCATTGTTTTCAAAATTTGAAAATGAATCAATCTGACTAGTGAAGCTACCAAACCGAGGAAGCAACATTGTAGAGCACTACAAACATGGCGGTGATAGAAGGAGGGTGAACGTTGGTGCTTATGTGAGTGGTTGAAAGCATGGAAGGAAATATGATAATTAAATCCGGTTTGCTAAAAAGAAAAAATATTTTACCCTACCATGGTGCACTCTACGACAGTAAGATGCACCACTACATTATGGGATAATAGAATGCACCAATGGGATGTTTTGCTTTTTAAATATAAAAATATATTTTTCGTACTATTAAATGCACCATTCATGTTTTTTGGTGCACCAATTTTGTATGTGCACCAGTGTGGTTATGTTTTTTAAGAACGCAATTTTTTTTATTTTTTTTTAGATTAACATTTTTTATTGAATAACTAGCTATTCTAACCTAATTCGATGCATCCATTACGTGGGCATCGATGCTCTTAATTTAGTTTGGAGTGTTGATATGCATTTTTGTAACAAAAAAGGATATTTTAGCATTTCATAATAATATCAGTTATTGGTGTGTCTTATTGGTTCAACGACGGTGCATTATGTTTATGAGGACACTAGTGCGTTGTGACGATTTAGGTACATCGATGTAAAAACCTCCGGAAAAACCTTTGGCCACCTTCCTTCACCAGCAACCTCCGCTATAAATGAAGAAGGGATAAATTTATTGGGGAGGTTCTGTAAAAACCTCCATTACAAACATGGCGGTGATAGGAAGGTGAACGTTGGTGCTTATGTGAGTGGTTGGAAGCATGGAAGGAAATATGATAATGAAATCTGGTTTGCTAAAAAGAAAAAATATTGTACACTACCATGGTGCGCTCTATGACAGTAAGATGCACCACTGCATTATGGGATAACAAAATGCACCAATGGGATGTTTTGCTTTTTAAATATAAAAATATATTTTTCGTACTATTAAATGCACCATTCATGTTTTTTGGTGCACCAATTTTGTATGTGCACCACTGTGGTTATGTTTTTTAAGAACGCAAATATTTTTTTTGGTTTTTTTTAGATTAACATTTTTTATTGAATAACTAACTATTCTAACCTAATTCGATGCATCCATTACATGGGCATCGATGCTCTTAATTTAGTGTGGAGCGTTGAGATGCATTTTTGTAACAAAAAAGGATATTTTAGCATTTCATAATAATATCAGTTATTGGTGTGCCTTATTGGTTCAATGACGGTGCATTATGTTTATGAGGACACTAATGCATTGTGATGATTTAGGTACATCGATGTAAAAACCTCTGGAAAAACCTTTGGCCACCTTCCTTCGCCAGCAACCTCCGTTATAAATGAAGAAGGGATATATTTATTAGGGAGGTTCTGTAAAAATCTCCACTACAAGGTGTTCTCCTTGTATTGTGACATGTTGATCTCATGATGAGTATATTATTGCAATGGATTTGAGCCATGTTTCGACTTGGCCATGTGCCCTCAACATTATAGGGATTACCTTGGGTGCCATCCTTTAAATTAGAGGAAGTTCTTCAGGGTTTGCTAAAGTGGACAATTGGCATTGTCTAAACATTTTGAAATTACTTGACAATTTAGTGGGTAGAATTTGGAGATTTATGTGGATTGGTAAACAAATAGGATTGTCGATGTGCTCTATGAATTTAGACACAATTAGGTGTTGAACAATGTCTCATTGTATCCCAGTCGGATAATAAAAGGCAATGATAGGATCCAAATTCCATGCCAAATCTTCCTAGATGTCAATTTGGTGATGATTTGAAAACGAGCCCACATGTAATGTTTAGCTCCTTGATTTGATTGTAGGTAGTAGTTGATGAGACCAATTGTATGATTCAATTTTGAGTGACATGACTTAGAAACTTGAGGCTTGATGAACATCAATTATATTCCACCATGTTAGATGCAAAGTGAGAAGATGTGATACCACACAAATATGATTCGTTGATATGGCAGATGCACACTATCACAGATGGATGGATTGGAGAGGTAGAGGCACCGTATCATAGATGGTAGATTTATTATGAGGACATTATTGGATCATAGATCGTAGCGTTGAGTGTTTCACATATCACAAGTCACTAGGGCAGATCAAAAATCATTAACAACCCCTTTGTTCTTTCACTAGTTTTCAAATATGTGCTTCCTTTGATTGTGCTTTTGCAAAGAATGATTTGTATGCTGAGCTAAATTTACAACATTCTTTACTAAATCAATTTGATTCCTCTTTTTGTCTTATTCTCTCACATGTAAATAAAAATTATATGCTGAAAGGATTATAGTATACTTTAACAAAAGAAGAGTAACTAATTATGCAACCTATTAACAATTTGAACTTCGCACAATATATTGATGTTGATCTATCCATAATTGCAACAAATTATTTGATTATTTGAGACATTAAACATAGCTTGAATTGATAAGTGAGATTTGATGGATCTTTCTGCATTTTGGATTTATCTCGTCAAGACTAGCACGTGGATCACTACCACCTACTTTCAAATTGAAAATCTTCCATGGATCTACTAGGCTCCTTTAGACTAAATAAGCTCTCATACCATGTTAAAATATATATAAGAACAACAATTTGACAAAAAAGGCTAACTATCTAACTTAATTGCATTTACACCAATGTTACAAATATACAGTATAATGGGTGATGCCACTTCATAGAGATATTTGCTCTAGATCCTAACACCTTGCATGTTGTTTAGGCTAAGCAATCCTAACTAAATCATTTGGTCAACATTTGTTGATAAATAAATATTATCTTAAATGAACGAGACAACTAAAGATGAAATGAAGACTTAGTGATTAATAAGGTAAGGGATATGCTAACATTGGTGTGATAATCAAAGTGCCATACACTCACCAAAGATCAAGTTCAACATGAACACGCCAAACATATTGAGATACACATGCACTTCACTAGAAAACTTATCCAAGATCGCATTCTTGAAGTGATATTTTCCCCTATAGATGATACAGTTGCATAAATTTCCACAAAGCCTCTTACAGAATCCAAGTTTTCCAAACTTTGATTTATGTTAGGAGTTTAAGAAGTTTCCATTAAGGAGGTATAGGATCTAATGCCTCCTTCCTTCTCCTATTGTGTCACCTTTATAAATCTTACAATCCTATCCCAAGTTTTTCTTAAAGGGGGGTGTTAGGGTATTGAAACATTTAGGAATTAGTTAAGATCAACTTGGTCTAAAGAGTATTTAGATAAAGTGTGTATTGGTCTCAAGGGGCCACATTGGATGGGGCCATGTACTCTTTCCATCTTTGAGGGTTTTAACCACACAATACATTGGTGTGTCGATCTTTGAGTTTTTTGTGTGAGTGGTTGTTTAAGGTGTTTGACTTGTGTTGGAATACCCTGTTTTGTTGGCCAAAACCTACCATCTGACTTAACCAAACCACATACTCCTAAAATACTAGAGCCTTCCCTTCCTCCCAAACATTTCAAAGAATTTATGAGCAAGTCCTCCTAATGAAAACTAGAGTAATGTGATGAGACAAAACCCTTATATTTCTTAAAAGATTAGTGAAAATGGCTATCAAAATGCACATGTCAAATAGTCTAGATAGATACCTCGATGCTCAACCCCCACATCCTATCCTTTTATGCACTTTTACCATCCTTCTTAGCTCATACGCTTAGACTAGTAGTTTTCCATATATGGCCATGTGCACATTCTTTCCATGATGCAACTTCCAATTTTCTACCTAATAAATTAGCCCCAAAACTTTTAGCAATACTTGACTCCACTTAAAAGGGCCTATGACTTAACCCTCTAGTGAATATTTTGAACACCTTAAAAAGATTTATTGAATACTCTGAAATATCCTCAATAATATTTAGACACTTCTACCAAATCAATCCTTGTCCCTAATTCCTACAACTACAAAACCCTAAATCCTAACACCTCCCCTCAATTCCCTCCAACTCATTCCAACTCATTCTTGTTGTTAGTGTATTGATATACTTGTGTGTAAATTCATTAAGTGTGTAAGCATAACCTACATCGGTTGAAGTAGGACATTATTTCTTCTACGATTCACTTGAAAGGGTTGAGGACCACTACAAATAGTAGGGACATCCTCCACAAGCTTTGGGATTTGAAATAGTTTTCTGGTTGGCTAGATGATTAGCAAGATAATCCTGCGAACCTCTTTAAAAATAATTAAAACATAATTATCAAATCTTTTCCAAAATCCCTTTTGGGATATGTGCCATCAAATCCTAATAGACAAGCATAGCTTCATGTTAGACTAACCGCTCCACCTTTGGGAATTGATATTGTGGATTAACCACATCTGGGGAACACGGACTAACCACATACTCAAGGCACCTCCAGAATTAATATTGTGGATTAACCATCACCTTGTGAACATGGGACTACCCACTCACTCAAGGTTAGGTTATGTGTTTTTGGAACTTTACCCATATTTACTAGTTTTGGTGTAATTGAAAACCTTAACAGGGTATCACAACAATCTGGATTTGAGGCCTGTGCTAGTCTGCCCAAACCCTAAACGCCTCAGTATACTACTATCCCCATGCACTTCTCCTCTCCAGACCTGCACCATACTACTATCCCCATGAACTTCTCCTCTCCAGACCTGCACCCATCTGCGAGCAAAGGCATTTCTGAAAACTATTTTGTTGCGCAAAGCTTAGGTGTTATGCTAGTACATGTTACCTCTGCCATTCTAAGATCATTCCAAAACAATGAGAAACCTTAATCGCTCCAGAAGTGTTATCCTCCCACGCACAACCTATCTCCTCATCCACTAGAGTGGATCTGCATTTTGAATGAAGATTGTGGAGCTACGAAAAAACTCCTCCCTCACGACTAAGACCTTATCCACCTGAAGCTATTGTGTATCGTTTTTTTGAAGCTGCTGCGTTGAATGCAGTGTTATGCGTTGAGACTCACCCGAGGATACATTCATTAAAGGACTCCACCCACGAGCGTGGGACTACACCATCTTTGAGACTGTGCGTTGAAGGAGCATGAGTGTGCTATATTGAGGAAGATCGTTAAGCATGATGTTGCGACTGGTATTGACTACTGCGACTATGCATGTTGCGTGCTACTTGATACCGCGTGAGAGTGTATTGTTTAAGGTTGCATATGAAATGAATGCCAACACTTGAATGGATGGATTGATCTCTCTCTTGGTTTAAGGATGCCTAAACGCCAACACTTGAATGGATGGAGTGATCTCTCTCTTGGTTTAAGGATGCCTAAACGCCAACACTTGAAGGATGTGTGCAATTGTGCCATTGCATCGTGCCTGCGTTTCTCTCTGCGTCTATACTGGTTTGGCCGAGTCTTCATTTTGTTGTGCGTTGAGTGAAGACAAGGGAAACTAAAACCATTCAAACCCCAATCTCCTCTATAATATTCTTTTGATGACTGCTGCATCGTGGAGCAAACCACCGAGGAGTGACCTGTGCGTGAACTGGTGCACGTATACAATCTCCGCATTGATCCCATTCTCTATCAAGAATTTGCTGCGTTGGTATCAACAAGGTTGTTGTATGCTCACGCTTCCCACTCTGGCATAAAAAGCATTATTATAATGCGCATCATCCGGCATTTTAGCAGCGATCGTGACGCTGGTAAGGAGCAGGTGATGTATACTCAGTGAAATGATCCAGAAATTCGATATCCTGTGAATGACGTCGTCGATGTAGATATATCCCATGATTACGGTTAAGAAAATGCTATGATAGACGACAACAATGAAAATTTCACAGTGATTTCTAATAATATGTTTGATTACTCGACTATTCATATGGCGGTGGAGGTGATCTATTGTGACTAAATTCGCTTCGAGATAGATAGATTTCTCTTTTTAGTAAAGCCTCTACATTGATGTTGGAGGAGATTATCAGAAATATTACAGATAAAGGGTTTCTTGGCAAAAAAAAGAGTCCTTTACCTTCTTGTATATTTCCACAAAGAGACTCGGGGCAATTCTTTCACTTTCGAAAGTAGAGTTTCTTGCTAAAATTAACTCATCACAACTCTTTGGATATGCTAGATATTGTGTGTTGGAAATTGTGGAGAAATTTGACCACTTGATATAGTGAGCCACTACAAATACGGAAGATGTAAGACAACCCTATACAACTCATGAAGGATTTTTAGGGTATACTATTTGTTAGAGGATAATGATAGAAGTGTTGAGTGGACACACACATAGCTCTCAAAGTAATTATGAGAAAAGAGGTTCTATTGCATATTGCATAGAGCACCTGTGGATGTGGACAGCAATGCAGAAGATTACTTTGAGAAAAGAGGTTGTATTGCAAAGAGCATTTGGTGGACGTGGACGACAATGCAGAATACTTTTAAAATTTATGTGTTTTTTTTTACCTTGTCATCATAAGTTGAACATCTTCATCAAAGAAACCATAGGCCTATTTGTGATTAAAAAGTTAAAGCATTATTTTTGAAGAATAAACTCAATTTTAGATTCTTTGTAAAGCAAACGGTTTTTTGAGATGAGTTGTTTGTAAATAGATGCATTCTCAACTGAGGCAGACACCCTCCAACTAATGAGTTGGAAAATTCATTGTTGAGTCTATCTGTAAAAGGGTGGAGTTTCAAGAAGCCCACAACTTGTTGATTGAGTTAATTCTAATTTGGACCTACCTGCACACAGAGGCCTCGCATGGTCCTCATAATGTCTAGAACTAACTAAATATTAGAATTACTAAACACTTCATTACTTACAACTAATGATGATTCAATCGTTATTAGCAAAGAAACTCTCCAAACTGTTATCACTTCCAAGATTTGAAAGCCAAAGGGGACTATGTACAACAAAGAAATCAACATTCTGAACTAGTGAGCTTGTTCATAACAACCATCTCTTTGAATATGAAGATGATTCCTATCAACTGCTAACACACGACCAAGACAATGAAATAATGTCAGAAGATGAAACCCCTCGTGATCATGTTTAACATAAACTTTCCAAATCCATCATTAGACCTTGGGAAAAAGTCAGGATCAACAAACACAAAATGGGCATTGGATATGATAAGGATGTGACTTTCCATATTCCATATTAATACAAACCAATTTGGTTTTAGAGTTATGGATTTCTTCAAGATGAGTCATCTTCATTTGTTCTAGTTGAACATCACTGCTAATATTATCAGCAAATCGACCACATGCAAGATAAGTGCTTTAATCTCCATCCCTGTCAGCATTGCAGGAAGCATAACCATTCTTCAAATATATCTTCAACGTTGAAAAAACCTGCAAGATTGAAGACTCACTAAGGGAAGATCAGTTCATAATAACGATCAACAACAACCAAGAAGATATACCGTTCATATCGCAAAACTGAGTCTCGAGTTTTAACACAACTTGCATAAAAAAAATCCTGCTTCTCGTCTTGTACATGACATAGGGGGAACATCTTGAATAGATAGTTAGGATTCAAGTTTTGAAGCCCTATCAATCTGACAAAAACTAGCCATGGCCTTCTTCAAGTGATCCAGAACAAGCGAGCCTGAGCCACAACCAAATTCAGATGCCAGATTTAGACATGTAACCAAAAGATAGAAAGAAATCCATGCTTCAAAGCATCCACTAGATTGTGGTATTCCGTGTCTAGTTTTGATGCTCATAACCACCATGAAATTTTCCACTCCTCACTTTGTTTCTGACAGGGGGGAATAATGGACCATCAGAAACAAGTGAGCGAGGAAAAATGAGTTAGAATAAGCAAACCTGAACCAATATCAGTTGCCAAAGCCTCGAGTCAGAGCCACCTAGCCAGAGTTAGAGTTGTAGCACTAAACCAAAGTAAGATCCATGTTCAATTGAGCTCTAGAGTTTGTAGCTAGCCTTAAACCACCCACTTAGTAGAAGACACCAACTTTTGTTGCTTATGCTATCCCTTTTGGTTTGTGGTTAGTCAAAACCACCAACTCATAGAGCACTTATATTTAACAGAAGATGTTAACTTCTGCTAGCTTGCTTCGCAAATTTGGATTATCAAGTTGGATATGTTCAACCTTTGCAGATGTCAACCTTCATGTAAATTTTCCTTTAAAGCTCAACTAGGGATTAAACAGTATATTTAAATTGTTTACTGAAATAACCACACATGAACTTCTTTACTAGTATGTAGCGGAATATAAAATACTGAGAAACATTCACAACATCACTTCACATATAGACACATATATTTTGGGTATGGAAACCACCGGAAAAACCGAAGATGGGAAAATCGGTGCAACAGTCAGATATAGAATTTATATTATCAAGATATGGAACTTTTACAACCAACAGGTAAAATACACCCAACCTAGCAAACTGAAAACCTCAGCAAAATCACCAAGCAACACAGCAACAAGACATTGCTGCTCTGCGCAGCTGTACGACCATGCATTAGCAATACAGGATGTTGTACAGATTTCGTACGGTTGTTGACGTCGTCAGTACGAATTTGTATGACATCTGTATGGTTCCCTTGTTGCGTGTCATGTTTCCCCTCTGTGCGATCTATACGGTCTCTTGCTTGAATCAGGGTTAGACAGATCTTCCTTCCTATTTGGTTCTCAACGAGAGTCTTGAACTCCTGAAATATATCAAAGACCTCTGAGTTGGCCTTCAATAAATAGATCCAGGTCTTCCTGGAATAGTCATTAATGAAGGTCACGCAGTAACTGTAACCGCTGAAAGAATGGACACTCATAGGTCCACAAATATCTGAATGCACTAAGTCCAAGGGCTCCTTAAACTTGTGCTCACTCTATGGGAAAGGGTTCTTGATGTTATTCGCCAAAGCACAACCCTTCCAGTGGTTATGCTTCTCCTCCTATACCAGAGGAACTCGAGTGACTGCTTGTCTCAAGTGCCTTAGTGCTCCATGGTGTAAATGTGCCATCCTCTTATGAGACAACTCACCCTGACTGCTGTGTTGCTGACAAGAGCCTTTGCAGGCTCAAAGTGTAGTCTATACACCTTCCCACTCCTGATCTGAATCACCCGATTCAAGCTCCTATCTCACCCCTTGGGACTAATATACACTCTATGGTCTCGAAATTTCAACGAAAATCCCTCGTCCTCTAGAGTGGAGACTAATATGAGGTTCTTGTTCAACACTGAAACATATAACACATCAGCAAAACTGAGTGGTTTACCAGACTCCCTCTGAAATGAAATAGTTCCAACTCCTTGCGCTTGATAGCATGCATCATCACCCAACTCAATGTGGATACCTATTCCACCCTCCTACAAGTCTTTGAAGAATCTATTATGTCCAATCATATGACTAGATGCTCCATTGTCGATGTACCAAATATTGTTACTTGTGGTGCTTGCCATGCAAGATATCAAGCAAAACTCCTCATCGAAGTTCCTGGTGAAATCCTCCACCTCTACAGATCCGACCATTTGAGTGTTGCTCTTTTTCTTCTTATCTGGGAATTGGGGGTCAAAGTGTCCCTGCTTGTGGCAGATAAAACACGTGACCTTTGACATGTCAAGGTTCTTCTTACCACCCTTCTTCCTCTTTGCCTTACCCTTGCTCTTCCCTATTAGGGCTATATCCTCCTCATCCACAGTTTATGGGGCACTGTTGGATGAGCCTGGTCCTTGACCCATGCGGGTCTCCTCTTGTACAAAGTCATCCCATAGTCTCTATCAATGAGGGAGCTTATCCCTAGCCACAACACCCTCGAAAAAGGTATCTCGTAACTTATATAAGCCATTGAGGGCTATACGAACTAGCTCCTCATCCTCAGTCTTACAGGCAACAGCTCCAAGCTTGTCTCTGATCTGTGTGAGCCTTGGGAGATAGCGCACCACTCCTTCTCCCTTGGGCATCTTGGTGTTGTGCATCCTCTCTTGCAACACCATCTTCTAGTTTTCATTCTTGCTCTGGTACAAACTTTCCAAAGCCGTCCATATCTCTGATGCGGTCTTCTTCCCAGAAAGGTGAGGGACTATGTGGTCCTTCACCCCATCCAAGATGATCAACATGGCTATGGAATCAATCTTCTTCCAAGCAACCAAATCTATAGGATATGTGGGTGCAACCTTCGTGGAGTCAATGTGCTCCTCCGCACCAATGACATCCATGATCCTTGTGATCTTTTCTTTCCATGTAGGAAAGTTCTGAGGACCCTGGATTCTATCCCCAACTCTCAACTGCACGGCCATACTGAAGTGTACCAGTCAAACCCTAGATATGCAATCTAGGTTTGTGTCTTCTAATATATATGCCCCTAATCTATTATTGTTGTTTCAAATCTCTTAGATTTAGCTCAACAGAACTCTGATACCATGTAAATTTTCCTTTAAAGCTCAACTAGGGCTAAAACAATATATTTAAATTATTTACTGAAATAACCACACATGGACTTCTTTACTAGTATGCAGTGGAATATAAAATACCGAGAAACATTCACAACGCCACTTCACATATAGACATAGATATTTTGGGTATGGAAACCCCCGAAAAAACCCAATATGATAAAACCGATGCAACAATCAAATATATAATTCATATTATCAAGATATGGAACTTTTACAACCAACAAGTAAAATACACCCAACCTAGCAAACTGAAAACCTTAGCAAAATCACTGAGCAACCTAGCAGCAAGGCACTGTTATTCTACGCAGCTATAAGATCTAGTTGTATGACCCTACGTCATAAGTACGTCATGCTGTATGGATTCCATACGCTTGTTGATGTCAACAGTATGGGTTCGTACATTATGTACAACAAGTGTATTGTGCCCTTACTGCATGTCATGCTGCCCCTCTATGCGATCTATACGGTCTCTTGCTCAGTCTTGGTGAACTTGTTGTGCAGCTGCTCCTCCGTCTTTTCTGCAAACTCCTTCGTCTGACTTCTCTTTGCCTGAATCATGTTTGTGTATGTGTCCTCTCCACCAAATCTCCTTTCAACTTTATTGGCTAAGCGAAAACCCTAACCCTCACTATGGATCTATGGATGAGATCCTCCGGTGAAAATCAATGGCCAAGATTAGATTAGCCATTACTTAACTATTTCACTTTAATAAAGTGATTCCATTAAAGTCAAAATCAAATTAGAATAATTAAAGTATTTTCCTAAGTTAAAACTTAGGTAAATCACTTTAATAGATTTGGCTTCCAGTTTAATGTCTCTCTAGCATGCAAGGGCACATGCAATGTTAGAAGACCTTCCTTGTTGCTGCTTTTTAACACTCCCACTATTCAACTCTATTTTCTTTGACTCATATACACCCCTTTGGATTTAGGGGGGTTGTTGGGAACATTAATTTGTTTAGGGGTAAGTGTCTTAGGAGGATGTAAAAAGTTTCGAGGAGTCCAAGAGACGCCTTGGGAATACGAACCTAAGTGTCATCTCATTGTATAAATATGTATATATCATTAAGGAGAAAATGTGCATTAACACCTACTTCTTATTGTCTTCATTTGGTTTATACCTATGTGTGCTAAAGGGGATCTAAAAATGGTATCAAATCTTTCGCCCAGGTTCAATTCCCCTGAGTTACAACATCAGAGGGGGGGTGTTGGAATAACCACTGCACCTCTGGGAATTGATATTGTGGACTAAACACCACCCTGGGAACATGGGACTCACTGCCCACTCAAGGTTGTCTTGTTGGTTTGGAAGATTATCAATATATGCGGGTTTTTGCATAACGAAAAATCTTAACACTTCCAAAACTGATTTGATGAGTGCCAACCTTCCACCACTTGAGATCTACCTGTTACACCAACAATCAATCCTTTTCTTTATTATGGAGACCGACCAACCCCATTCAACGTTACCATACTTATTTTGATTCAAATTATAACCCAAATATTTTATGCCCCCATCCATGGAATACAATTTGAAGGGAAAATATTGAGCCCTAAAATTTCACTGTTCCTCCAAATCATTAATACAATACAAAAAACTTCCTGATATTTAACTCCATACCTGTAGCTAAATAGAAGAGGTTCAATACTTCTATGAATTGCTCACATTCCCCCACTGACTTTAGATAGAATAAAAAGATATTGTTTACAAACAGTAGATGTGTTAGCTTAACTTGGATAAAAAAAGAAATACCTTGAATCTCATGTCGCCTACTTAAACCTTCATTTATTGAAATAAAGAGGTATGGGGACAAGGGACATCCTTGTCATAACCTATGATATGGATTTAAAATAATGCAAACCATGACCATTGATCAAAACAACAAAAGAAGACGAAGAAACACATGACTTACCAACTCAAAGCTAAAGCCAATGTGAAGAAGTATAAGTTGGAGAAATATCCAAGAAACCCTATCATATGCTTTGGACATGTTGATCTTAACAACGACTGCTGGCCTTTGCTCCAATTTAAGTGTAAGCATACCCTCTTGAGCTATGCCTATAGCCTCATGAATCGATTGACCCTGAAGAAACCGAAATTGTTCAGGGGATATCACCTTGAATAGTATAGCCTTTATCTTAATCGCAATAATCTTGGAGTTAATCTTGTAATATTGTTACAAATCGAGATGGGTAAAAAATCTTAAAAGGTGCTCAGACAATCTAACTTGGGGATATGTGCCAAGAAGGTAGTGTTATAGTATCCTAATATCCTCACTGAAGCCCTGGTCTCCTTAATCACCTATAATAAATCCTCCCTCGACACTTCAAATAAATCAATAAAAAGTTCATATGCCCAACCATCTGGCCCATAACTTTTGTCCTTTTGAAAAAGGGTGAGAAGCCCCAATAACACATATTTTTATACTTGATATATGAGCTCATGATTCCCATCCTCCCCAATCATGCGAGGAAAATTACTAATCAACTTCAACATGTCTCCAACATTTGCATGCTCAGGTTCTTGAAATAATGCTTTGAAATGAAAAATACTCAACTTCGCTAGGTGTTGAAAATCCCTTAGTGGATGAGCCTCCTCATATTTCAATTCCTAATAACTCTTATTTTTTAACTTGATATATATGATCTCTCGATTCCCATCCTCCTCAATCATGCGAGGAAAATTACTAATCAACTTCAACATGTCTCCAGCATTTGCATGCTCAGGTTCTTAAAATAGTGCTTTGAAATGAAAAATACTCAACTTAGCTAGGTGTTGAAAATCCCTTAGTGGATGACCCTCCTCATATTTCAATTCCCAATAACTTTTATTTTTTTACTTGATATATATGATCTCTCGATTCCCATCCTCCTCAATCATGCGAGGAAAAATACTAATCAACTTCAACATGTCTCCAACATTTGCATGTTCGGGTTCTTAAAAAGGTGATTTGAAATGAAAAATACCCAACTTCGCTAGGTGTTGAAAATCCCCTAGTGGATGAGCCTCCTCATCTTTCAATTCCTAAATTGTATTGAGGATTCTCCGATGCTTCACAAACTTGTGGAAATATTAGCTATTTTGGATTCTCGCCTTTAACCATAATGCCCTACTTTTAAGATGCCATTTGATTTCACAAATTGTCAACATTTTATTCCTTTACTGCTATGTGTTCGCAACACAGAGTTTGTTCTCCAAAGATAATAAACCATCATGTTGCAGCGAAAAAACTTATGCTAGTTGATCTTCCACTACAATATTTGTTCATCATGTTTTTTATGATAATCTCTTCCCCAAGAAACCACCTTGTCTTTTGTATGAGGAAGATAACAAGCAAAATTGCTCATTCATACTCCCCTCTACCAACTCAAAAACATGAATCCAATCATTGTGAACCCATTTTTGGATATCAAGTTCTAAAGACAAACTGGAGTTATACCTAAATGGAGCCATTGGTTTTATGTCCACTTCCCTAGTTTCAAAGTATATCAGGAAGTGGTCCTATAAGCTTATACTCCCCACCTACGGCCTTAATTTCCCAATACACTCCATCAAATGCTCCATAATAAGGGATCGATTTATTCTTATAGCTATACCCTCGTGACCATTTGTATTATTACACCACATTAGACGCACTCGAGAAGGCTCAACATCAATGCATCCAAATTCTTCAAACTTTTTATGAGAAAAACTTAGCAGGTCGGTCCTCTCTCACCAATCCTCCCCATATTCTAACGCAGTTTAGAGTTAGGTTGAGATCACCTCCTGAGATCAAATTATTGACCTACAAACCTCTTAAACCGCATATTTTTTCCCATAAAACTTTTCTATTGTCAAAAGGCCCATACAAATTCACAATCTTAAAGGAACAATTCAATTATTTACTAAAAATCCCAATGCATAGTCCGAGTGAAACACAAACGATTTTATTAACAACAAATTTTGGAGCTAGTCGTGTGATAATGCCAGCTGAATGACCTTCATAATTAACCCCCAAAAGGTCGAATGAGAAAACTTCTTACTAAGCTCTAAAATCACTTAATCTCCATGGCCCATCAATTCCTGCAACAACAAAACATCCAGCTTTCCCTGATCCATAAACCATTTGAGGGAGAGGATTCTAGCCTTTCCTCTTAGGCCATGCACATTAATAGATACAATCTTCATTAGAAGCCCTCTACAGGGGTTTTATATGCTCTAAGAATTCTGATAATACAAAGTTGTCTTCCTTGGTTGATATCTCATTAAGCCATTGCTTTAACTTGATGAATGGACGACTTTCTTCCTACTTTTGCTAGAATATCTTTCCAATTGTTGAATCTCAAACCCCTTGTTTCACTAAGGTTTTAATTATCAAGTGTTGCAGATATGACCCAACCTTCCAACTAAAGGTTGTCAAGCTTCGTAAATATTTCAGAACTGACTCCACCGGATTTTGAGAAATACCTTCATCCTTGGATATGGTCACCTCATAAAGTTCATTCCCCATTTTATTTCCCCCAAAACCCCCCTTCAACTAGGGTGAGGAGCTTTGAATTTCAATTGGATTAATAAATGATATAAGATATGAGTTGGAGTCCAAAAGCATGAGAATGTTAGGAATAGAGTCTTAGGTCTTACCTTGAATGACTGGTTCTGACTTGCCCTACGTTCAAATCCATTTCAAGTGCTCGAATCTTCTAAAGGACATATCCAATTCGCCTAGGAAATATCGATATGAAGTTATGCACTCCCCTCCCTCCTTCTGATCAGCTCATAAAGAGATTTTGATGTCTTATATCTCCACATAGTTACTCTTCTTTCCTACACCATCACCAACCTTTTGAAATAGCTTTGTTGCATCCACAAGGAGAGGGCTTGAAGTAGGGTCATTTTTTAAAAGGCCTTACTCGGTGACCCAGACTGTTGTCTCTAAACCTCTTCAACTTCCTTTTTCATCCAAACTTGTTTCTTGGTCTGTTTGTCATAATCAACTAGCATGCACTTGTAAAGGTGGCATCATGTGCAGTGAAACAAAATGTTTACATAATCCAAAGTTTGAGTGAAAGTACTATCACCGATTACTGGATCTAACGACTCATACAAACCTTGTCATAAATCAACATCCACCAAAATGTGTGCACAATATCGATACTGCAACAGAGTAGCATCTTCATCCATGGCCTCAAAATCTCCCACAACATTTTCAATTGCTTTTAAACCTTTCAGTGATCAGAATTTCAAAGGAAAACACAATTATTTCATGTAGACAAGAGTAGTTGCCACAAGTTCCTATTATGGGTCGAATAAAGGATGTCATTTTTTCACAACTAGCATGTTCTTGTCGAGCACCCAACACCTATGCATAATATTACACACATCCCTTCCCATCCTGAACCTAAACCCCATCCAACCATTCACGAGAAACTGTAACTCTAAATAATACCCGAGTAAGGGTTTCCAAAACTCCCGAGGTCCATGCCCCAATTTGTTCAACCCTAATCGATGTCCACATAACTTACCCACAAGAGTGTAGTCACCAAGGTTTAGTATCTCCATGACTAGAATATCCTTACCCACCACCAATGATAAACCCCCTCTACGAGAGCATAGATCCCTTTTGTTTTTTAGTAGCGGGAGGCTATCAAACAATGGACCGTCTGAAATTGCATAAATCTTCCAAACCGATTTACTACTAATGAATCTCCCTGGAGATAACTAAAAAATACCACATTCCAAGAGATTGTTTTATATAGTTTCCTTAACATGGCGAATAACCTCATCGCCATTACCAACCACACAGTCAGGAATGATAAGACTCACTGTCGATGCACATTTGGGTGGCGCCTCTGGATAATTCCCCACTCCATAAATGAAATCTCCCATTGACGAGCACAAGAGGCCCTACAAGGTCGAGGGAATAACCTCTTCTCCCACCTGCATGTCATTAAATATTCATCCTTTTGAGGGTGAGTCAATGGCGCCATAAATGCCTCGAAAGAATTTTATATCCACCTTGGACACAAATAAATCAGCCTCCAACAACGAATCCTCGAAGTAGTCCACCAACTTGACCACTAAGTCCATGTCCATACGCTCAAAGACAAGGCATGGTCTAGTTGTCAGTGTTATCGCAAAACCTAGCTAAGCCCTGACAAATCATAGTTCCTCCCACATCTCTAATATTTAATCATAAAGCGTTTAAATAAACATCTCATATATAGCAAAATTTTAAGTGCAAAAAAATATACATTTTTCAAAACTATTAAACTATATTTATTGCAACGTCATCAAATATTATATATTTTATTCATCTTTACAAATCAACTACTTGTATTTTTCTAAATATTTTGTTTCTATATTAATACTTTAGATTGATATATTGAGTGCCTTCAACTTTAAGGGTGTTTTCAAAGGCTAATCAAATCATTCTATTTTTGTTGAAGTTCGATAATTTAGAAAGAAGTAGTCTAAATGTTATATGTTTTGGACCTTTTTTTGGCTACCATCACGAGAATATAACCGTATACTCTTTGGTCAAATTGCAAATTTTCATTACTTAACTTGCATTTTTTAATACATAAAGGGATTCAACACCCTCGAATACCCCTATTGCACCTAGATTATACAATCTCAACAACTTATATTTGCAATTCTAATAGTTATTCTCAAATTTTTATTGGAATTCAAACAAAAATGATAAGAAAAATATGTCTAAAAATGTCTAAATCATAGCATATTTAGATTGTTGCATTTAGAAATCTATAATTTTTCAAGGATTTGTTTTTTGAATTGCACTTATGATGACTTGGGGTTAATTTAAGGGCCCTCAAAACTTCTTAGATTGTGGCTATGAATTGATGAAATTGTTGCTTTGGTGGAGTGGGATTGAAAATTTGGAATTCTAATCAAAGATAAGTTAGAAAAATTGTTCGAAATTGCAAAAAAAAAACTAATGATAAGGGTGGCAATTTAGTTTAGTGCGCATCGATTTTTTCCATGAAATTCTATTTACATATGATATTTCAAATGCGAAATCATAATGTACATTGGTTAGCGAAGTAAGCCCAAAAAATAGGTTACCAATAATATTGTGAAATTGTTTTTGTAATAATAATAATAATGATGATGATGATGATTTTTTTTAAGGTCACAACCAAGCCAAACACCAATTTGATATATGAGATCCTCTTATTTGTGGGGTAGGGGACCCCCCATCTATGCAACGATTCAACTGCTAAAGTCTTTAGAGGTGTACATAACCCACCCCCTCCGAATTTGGACCTATGACCTCCTAGGAGGAAACACACTTATTCTTAACTGTTAGGTCCACTCAAGTTTACTATAAAATTAATATTATAGTTTTCAATGACCCCAAGGAGTCATCCTTCTAGTATTAATGAAACACTACATTAAAGTTCTCACAAACAAAAAAACATAACTACAAAAAATCATCAATATCTCCCTTCTCCAATAAGCTTTAAAAAAAACTAGAAAAATTCCTTGATCAATGGGGGTAATATTTAGAGTTTTTGACGAGGATCCTACTTCTGAGCTCTTACTGATAAAGGATCCCCTCTTTATCATAATGACTTCAAGTGTGTATATATGAAATTCTTTAAAACCTACTTTAACATGAACATATAAGGAAAGGAATTAAAATTTTATAGTGGTAGAAGTTATTCCAAGATATGTGTATTTCATTGTTATTATTCTTGTCATTTTTCTCACACACACAATCACATATGTAGAACACAAAGGAGGGAGGGGAAGGTTGTCACATTGTGGCATAGTGGTTGGGACGAAATGCTACCATGCAAAAAAACCTAGGTTTGCATAGTTGGTTAACTCCTTCCTATCCCTTGCTTTTGATTCAATTCTAAAACATGGGCTAATGTAAATCCCCTTATGTTAGAGAGAGAGCGAGAAGATATTTACACAACCAATCAACCATTTAGTTAGTAGGAATTCATTTCATTCAGGAATGCCCCTATCAGAGAGATATTTGAACACTACACCTCTACCATGTATTGAGGTAATCCCCAGTAAATATAAATACAAGTTATAAAGTCTATTTTTTGTTGTTTCATAAAAAATATAGGAACTCCCTATTTTTTTATGGAACGTGGTTAGTCTCCCAAGACACATTACTTTGGAGATTTCCAACTAGTTAAGAAAGGGCACATGTATTGAATCACTAAAATTTGAGCTCAAGTAAGTTGAAGTAATGTCTTGTTGATATACACATTGAATGGCAATAAGAGGAACTCCATGTTTTTCCATTTGAGTGGGGTCAATCTCTTATGACAACACACACACACACACACACACACACACACATTGAGTAGGATAACTAAATAATGTTTTGTCAATTTGGTCTACCTTGAGTATTTGTGGGATGGAGTGTTATCCTCCCCACCCAGTTTCTATTCCCATAAGTGACATGTCGAGCTCATTAAGAGTATATTGTTATAACAACTTTGTGGCTAGTTGTTTACTTGGCATTGTGCCCTAAAGAATTTAGGGTTAAACTTGGGTGCCATCCTTGAAATGAAGGGAAGTGGCTGAATGTTTTCCCCATGATAATTTCCTTGATAAAAAAACAGAAACTAAGCAATATTTTGGCCCTTCCTTGACAAGGCATCACCAAAATCTGATGAGCTAAATTAAACCTAAAACATGTTGGAATTGGAAGTTGAAAACAACATAGATTGATTCAAATGTTGCGAAAATTCCCAAGGCACTAGCATTGCACAATCTCAACAAACAATTTTACCATGAAGAAGGCTAAATGCATTATGATTTTAAATTTTCAGCTTTGCCATCAAAAGAATCCAATCATAAATATTTGTTGTAATTGTAGTTTTTGATTATCGTAATAGTTATGTTGAATGCATAAATGGATTCATCGCCCTCAAATACCCTTATTGCAATATGATTTTGCAATGTTAATTATTGATATCTGGAATTCGATCAATACAAAATAATTCTTATCAGATTTCAAACAAAAAAATTCATTTTCCTTCTTGTAAATTGGAGCGATCGAAAAAGACTAAAGTTGTAAAACATTTAGACTACGTCTTTTACCATTGTAGCAATAAATATTGTATATGCTAAGAAATCATCATAATCTCAAAAAGGACATTAAAAAAATGCTGAAACATTTATTCTTTATGTAATCTTGGGTAAGTTGAGGCAATGCTTGTCAATATACCCCTTAATGGTAATACATGAACTCCATATTTTTCCATTGAAGTGGGGTCAATCTCATAGGATGTGTTCCTTAGGGGATTCCCTGTTAGTTGAGTAAGGCTGTAAATAATGAACCATTGCAAATTGAACCTTTTTTTTTTAAAACTGGAAAATCGGGGGATAGGGAACTAAGCAACCTCTCTAGTTATATGCGACAACCTACAAGCCACTTATATTGGGAACTCATAGTTTATCCTAGGGTTGAGACATCTGGAGACACACCCAGTAGGGCTTTGCTTACCCTTCCAACATTACTGTGGCATGTCAAATTTGTCACTATTGGGAATTGAACCTGGGTGGGGAAAATAACAAGAATTCCTCCTAACCACCGGAGCGGAACCCATGTGACAAAACTCCTAAATAACAATAAAAACAATTTTACATTTTTAAATGGAGGGGGTCAATATCATGGGATGTCTCACTTGGAGATTTCCATGCCATAGACGATGCATTGGGAAATCATTGTTTAAATGAAAAAATGGATTCATCAGCCTTGAACACCTCTACTGCATATGATTTTGCAATGTCTTTTTCCAGGTAAATTATCCTAGGACAAACCCTCACACACTTCCCCTCATTTCGAGGATGATACCCATGATAGTCCCTACATTTTTCAGGGCACAAGGTTAAGTCAACATAGGGCTCGAAGCCGTTACAACAAAATACTTGTTATGATTTCAACATGTTACTTGCGGGAATATAACTCGGGTTGGTATGATAACACTCTATCCCACAACCACTTGGGATAGACTCCATTGACGTGATTTTGCAATGTTAATGATTGCTATTTGAAATTCCACCAGCCCAAAATAATTATTGTCGGATTTGAAACACAAAAATCAATTTTGCTTCTTGTTAATTGGAGTGACAAAAAAAGACTAAATTCGTAAAACATTTAGACTACATCTTTTACTATTGTAGCGATTAAAATTGCATCTTCAAAGAAATTGTACAAATCACAAAAAAGACATCGAAATATGTCAAAATGTTTTTCTTTGTGTAAGTTCATGTAAGTCGAAGCAATGTCTTATTGATATACCCCCTTAATGGTAATAAAACGAACTCCATATTTTTCAATAAGAGTTGAGTCAATCTCCTAGGATGTGTTGATTTAGGGATTCCTGAACAAGGGTGCAACTAACGAATCACTACAAATTGAACTTGGGTAGAGTTTAAGTAAAATCAAGTTACCCCTAAATAATAATCAAATGAATTCCTCATTTGTTCCAATGGAGTGGGGTTAATCTTGTGGGATGTCTCACTTTGAAATTCACATGCCACACATAATGCATTGAGAGTTGAGCTTAAGCTAGATGTGGTAAATTCTCACGAATCTCATGCTAGACCAAAACTCACAACATAAACTCATATGAAATCACCTAATTTTTGCAAAAGCAACATTAAGACTTTGAAATAGATCACTTTGGGATTCTCAATATATAGTAAACGTAGAAACATAAAGAGACTAAACTCAAGGTAATAGTGGTAGAGTTCCACTAGTACATTATTAGACCACATTGTACCTAATGGGTTACAAGTTGCAATCAAGCTTTAAGTCCGATGTCTTATCATGCACTTCATGTGGTGAAAAATTACAATACCCTCTTAGTGTATGTGTGTGCATGCATACATGTCTGTTTGTATGTATGATACTCATGCGATGACTTTGTTGGTTTGACCCTTTCCACTGAGGCATATCACCCAAAGAGGTCGTGAGATCCATTCCCACTGATTCCTATGGGTTACCAACGAGGATCACCACCAGTGGTGAATATCACTCTCCATCAAGAAATCTAAACCTAGATAAGAGTTGGAAAATTAATACACCAATACGTGTTTTTACATTGATAGGTGTTTATATCTTAGAATTTGGGGTGGACTAGCACTTATGATTTTCTTAGATTGCACAAGGACGAGACAAGTGCAGCGACCAGATTGATTTTATGGCAGCCGTTCCAAATTCAAAATAGACAATTATTAATTTTTTTCTTTCAAAAATAACAAGTCGCTAATGCATCGATAAGTCGTAGTTGATACATGGATAGCTCTTAGCTAATGCATGGATAATCATAACAGACAACCTGTTTAGTTGATGCATAGAAAACAAGTAACATATACCTTATTTTGTGACTCCTAACTTGTAATCTATCAGTATTCATCGACCACAAGTTAAATAACGTTACTAGTAAAATATGGATACCCTCATTGTTCACTTAAATATAAAAAATTGAAAACTATATCTATACATATTATATATATTGAATAAAACTCTTATACATATACATTTAAACTACATCTTTTACCATTATAATGATTAAAATTGTATATATAAAATAATCAAAATTAATAAAAAAAGCCAAATAATTATTCTTTGTCGTGTTCCATACCCATAAGATGATAGCCATCATACCACACAATCAAATATATCTAAAGATGCATGTGTTCTAGGACTCCATCTATGTCAAAAACCAGAAAAGAGAAAAGAATGTCCATATAACAACCGCATGTCAAAGTTCCACCATTGTAACAATCTCATTCATACATAGTCAAGACTCCACTATGTTCATGAAAGCTCGAGTGTTACCCCACGACCACAACATTTATCCTCACCCTATATAAAAATTAAATAAATTTAGGAATGTCGCATTAGAGCAGTGAACATGATTGGTATTGAGGTGGACTTTTTAGTCTAAATTTTTAATTAAAAAAATATAGAAGTACGGGCTAGTAGTTGAACTATATGGGGTTGGTTTTACCGAGGGTGAAAACTCTAGTTTTTCTGTTTTAGCAGGCAGCAATAATTATCATTCTAATAACAATAACAGAAAAATTAAAAAAGACATATGATAATTACAGTGTGTATGACGAGGTCAACTATGGTTGCTTGCAGGTGATGAGATTTCCATCTGTTCTCGTTCTCCTGTTATCCGCTGCATTGCGCTGTTTCCAACTGATTCGATTTTTCACTCTGGTAGCCCAGCTCTGCGCGTCCTTCCTTGCCTCGGTGGCCCGATGTGACCACGACCTTAACGGATAACAGTGACAGCAAACATCTTTCTCTCGTTGTTGTTGCTGCCGAGAATGGATGGAGCGCATTCCCGTCCCCCTCGCCGTTGGCTATTTTGAGGTAATTCGTCTTTACTCCTTTGTCATTTCACGGCAACGGACGGGATTCGAGCGCAGGACATTTTCTGCAAGATCGCATCGTCGCGTCATGTGTTCGAATCCCAACCCCGCCCGTCTGTTCTAGTAATTGGAAGAGGAAAATGACGTCTCATGGGTGATGGCAGGGCATGAAGATCTTTGAAGAGAAGAGGCTGTTAAGATGGTGATGATATGAGATGAATTAGGGGCGGGGGAGATGGTTTCGATGTCGAGTGACTGGGAGGAGAAAAAATGGATGTGCGGTGGAGGCGGAGGCGTGAATTTGTGCAGGGTGGCTTCCATTGTTCGCGATCGGAGGGGGACCAGAGGAGGAGGAGGCAGAGGGGCAGGCGGGAGCGGTGACAGCGGGGGCGCGGGGCCTTCTTCTTCTTCTTCTTCTTCCCCTTTCAAGGTTTGTTTGCTTTCTGCTCCATTTAATCGTATCATTGATTCATTTCGATGGCAATTTGCGAGGTTTCAGTGCAGTTACTGAGTTTGTTAGGGCTTGTGCCGTGGTCCTGATTCTGTTAAATTTTCCCTAGGGATTGAATTTAAATAGCAGAGGAGTTTATGCCATTTGTGAGGTTGAGTAGAATATTTGCTTCAAAATAATAAGGCGATCTGTAAAATGCCTTCTTCCATTGTTAAAAAATAAAAATAAAATAAAATTCATAAAAATAAAAAATCCATGATTTTACCATGGTGTGCTAGGCCTATGTTGCTTGCACATATGAAGTGATTTTTTGGGTGCCAACTATGAAACATGATTAACAGGGTACCGTTCTTGTTGTGGTCTGCTGCTTTCCCAGCATAGCATGAGTTTCGGAGGGATGAAGCCCGGTCCAAGCTCCGGCCAATTTACAGCCAAATAGCTATTCTTGTACGAGGGAGATGTGTAATGTGACTTGTGGCATAAGTTGGCCCAATATAATATATAAAAAACCTCTAAATATAATATATAAAAAACCTCTAAATATAATAGCCTTGTTGATGAGATATGTAACATCCATGCCTAAAAATCAAAATATATATATAAAATAATTCATAATGTAAAATAGACAATTTAAGAAAAGAATACCGAGCATTAATAAACACTCCAAACCTTGATGGTTAGCTCAATCAGTTTGTGCCATTGTTGGCAGGTGTCGACGGTAATCTGGTTGTGCACATCCCTGATTCAATTCCCATGGGGTTAAGTGCACTAAATCTAGGCCACCCACTTTCTATTGGGTACCATTATAGATCCATCTTAACTTGGGATCTTTTAAGCACTGAAAGGTTCACAGATCTCAGTTTCTTTCTGATCTTCTTGATGCCTAATAGATCTTGAGTTAAGATGGATCTATGCTGGTTGTAGGTCAAGCCCTCAGGGCATGTTTCTTTAAGCAGATTCCATAAAACACCTAAACTATGATCTCCCCATGGTGCTAGGCCTATGTCACTTGTGAAGCACTTTATTGGGGTTTCTTGTGATTGAGAATTGCCACTGAAAAAACATGATAACCGTGGATCCATTCTCGCTGTTGTCATCTAGCCGATGTGGAACTCACAAGCTACAATGAGAATGTGATGTCTAATAAGCACACATTTTTGTTTCAAAACCAAAGGGATGAGGCCAGATGCAAGTCTTGGGCACTTCGAATGGATTAGATATCCCTGATACTATCACCTAAGTTGAAGGAAGTCTGCTCTTTTTTGCAATGCAGCTGCTCCGGGTGTATGTTTCTCAAAGCACTTTCAAAAAAGAGAGAAAACAACTTGATCCGTCATATTTCCACAGTGCAATGCCTACGTTGCTTGTGCACAAGGAGCATATTATTGGACTTTTGTAATTGAGAATTGCCATCTACAAAACATGATACCATTTAATTTCATTTAAGCTATGTGTGGGTAGTTTATTGTTAAACCTGTTTTTTGAAGGAGTAACTTCGCAGAGTTCGTCCCTCTTCCCTGGAATCCTGGATGGAGGACAGTATTAACTGCTAGACACTCGTGCACAGCTGTAACTCCGGATGACTCGGTGGGAATTGATCCCGTGGCCTATAGCTGCCCATGCACAGCTGGTAGCACCAGAGGACTCGGTGGGAATGGATCCTGTGACCTCTCATTGGCACTGCACCTTTGGCAAGATGGCCGAACCAACTAAACTCTCCGTTGGGTCTAATGATGTTTTAAATATACATGAATAAGGAAATTTCCTATTGCATTAATGCCTATATATCATATCCTTGTATCCCATAAAAAGATCAGGTTAATGATGGATTCCCACACTTAATTTGTAAAAGTGGGATTTAAATTTATATATAGGGTTGAGGGTTATTTAGGTGCTAAAGTGGACAATTTACATGTCAAGGGACAATTCCAATAGAAAGATGGACTTTGAAATCTGGCGTAGAGCATAAAACACCCCTCCAAAACACATTTTGAAACTAGATTCAAGCCTGAAACTCTCTATGCTTCCTTAGAGAACAGAGAGGATCATGCACTGGAGCGGCTTGTTCTTGTCAACATATTAATAATCTTCCTTTTACACAACTCAGGCTATTGTGCAAGGTAGCAGAATGACCCTGGCCAAGGACATACGGTAGCGAACAGGTGGCTATATAAACATCAATCTTATTCTAGTTCAAACCCAATCCAATTTGTCCAATGGGTCACTTTGAACTAAATCTCTGTATATGTGCCATTAGATGTATTTGTGTTTTTGTCCGTCTCTTTTTTGTCACAAAAGAACGGCAGCTATGGATGCCCTTCAAAAGGACAAAATATTTTCTGTCGAGTTGAAAAGAGAGAGTTCAACCACATTACTCAAGGTGGGGGGTTTGTCAAGGTAGTAAGGTATTAGTTGTCTAAGTGGGCACATCCTTTTGACCTGAATGGAGTTCAAATGACTTTTTGAGAACACAATTACTAACCTATGGGACTTAATCAGATTAGTGTCCTTTCATATACCTGGTTAGCAAGATAAATTTCATTAGCAGTGCTGCAACAATCACTGTCTATGTTGTTTGTTGCGCCGAGAGGTGCTCTATAGCCCAGTACGGGGAGATCTTGTAACGTGATGTAACGTTAGTAACGTTTGTAACATGTTGGCAAAAAAAATAGTGATAGTGAATATTATGGGAGAGATCTTGTAACTTGATGTAAAGTTAGTAACGTTTGTAACATGTTGGCAAAAAATAATAGTAATAATGAATATTATAGGAGAGATCTTGTAACATGATGTAAAGCTTGTAACGTTTGTAACATGTCGGCAAAAAATAATAGTGAAAGTGAATATTATGGGAGAGACCTTGTCACGTGATGTAACGTTAGTAATATTGAAGTAACTAATGTAAAAAGTAGTAAATATTTTGTCGGCCTAGGATATGTAAAAAGTAGTAACTAATGTAAAAAGTAGTAAAGATTTGATCCCTCTCGGCGCTTGATAGAGCCTAGAATTTGGATCTATGCTGGTTAGGTCACATTTTTTCATTTCAGACAGAAGAATACTTAAAACTGTTTTCAATAGTTATTGAACGACCAAACCTTTTGTGTCATTTCTGAGATTGACAAAAGCTAAGGGAGAACTTCCTCTTCCAGTTACTCTAATATAATTCCATTTGGCATTGTCACTGGCCATTTTTTTCCTCTTTACTTCCTTTCAAAGATACATGAATGCCTTTTGAATGAGCAAACCTGTTTTGGCATGGTTTATATGGACCAGTTTAAGGTAAGTCCAACATCTGGTCAATTCAAGTTAATTTTAACTAAATCTTGCAGCTATCTTTGCTCATGCATAAAGAACACTGTTCACGAGTCTCCCTGGGTGGCCATTGTGTTTAGCATTGCTTTAATGGAAAATTGGTTCTCAATTTCGTAAATTTTTTAGTTAGATCTTATATATTTATAATGTTGGTCAACTCTCTCAAGCAATTTTGGAATATTTTATATCCTTGGAAGTAACAAGCTGAGAGTCCCGGAGATATTTGGTTTACTCCCGTATTTATCATATCATATGAGAAATTAAGGAGCTTGTTTACATTCTTCCCAGTCACTTTATCCGTGATATCTCTATCAGACCACCTACAAGCCTCTTATTCAGTAAGTATATGGAAAGCACTCTTTTGATAATGAACAGAATATAACTTCCATTGTTCAAATTTCCAAGGCATGATTGCTATTTCCTACAAACAGTTTTTGGAAAATTTATGGGCTTCACATTTCTGCTTTGCACAGACCTATGCCAGTGGGAGTGAAAGCAAAGCAGGAGAGAGAAATGCCAATGTTCCAAAGCTTTCGCAAACGTTTTTTATACTATTATATTTTAATATATTTTGATGCATATATATTCTAGAGAAACATGCAAAATGCTCAATTAGTTTTAGAAAACATGAGAAAATATCTTAAAGTACTGGATTAATGGTGATTATTAAAGCGTAACCATTTAGTACACATATAACACCAATTATCTATCTGTTATAACAATGTTATCAAATGATCAACCACAACGTCAACTTTCCATGTTTCAACAGATAGTAACAAATTGTAATAGATAACATCTGTCATCAAACACAAAATGAAACAGACCATCTTATTCGTGACCAAAGAGTTGTACTATGCAGTCAATATTTCAAAGGTAGGTTCAAAGTTCAAGTTCAAACTTTACTGTCATACATTGTTTACAAAATAGGCCATAATAAAGACAAAGTACTTTTACATTCTAGGATGTAGATGAGGGAGAAGGAGGAATGGGTAAGAGTTGGAGAAGAGAACATTCAACATAGAAAATATAGAAGTTTACAACACATGGAAATTGAAACAAGCAAGAATGGGCTTAGAGCCTATTTCTTCAGCTGTCCAATGGTGGTTGATTGTAACTATAAAAGCCTTTAATCTCCCTTCCAAGCTTTCACAAATCTACTCCTCAACAGCTAGCAAGAAGCCCACACAAAAACCCTATGCAGCCTGGGGGGTGTTCCTATGCAGCTCAGAGACATACTATCAGAAATAAAAATGCTTAACAAATTATATATTTGTTGCAAATTATGCTTTCAGAGTCGGTCAGACAGGTATTTGGAAATATTCAGAAGAGTACATTCTTTCCAACTGTTGTATTAACATTAAGTTTTGATAAATAGGCTTAGATGATATAAATTGTGAATAGTGCATTGGCTAAGTAGAACGCTAAGTGAATGGGAATAAATGATGGGGTTAATTCCCAACTTCAATGCTTTAGATAAAAGTTCTAATCTTATACTGCCCACATGGTTATACGAGAATTGAGCATGGCATATCTACATTGGCAGAAATAGTCTTCAGAATTTGGTTCAGTAACTATGATTGATCTATAGTGGTTACATTCTATTACTATAGATTAATGTAAGTTACCTTCCCCTTGGCAAAGGAAAGGGATAATCGACGATTCGACACACATTCCAAACCTACATAAATTCCATGTGATATAAGCTTGCAGAATATAGTGGAACCAGGCGGTGATTATTGCCACACGAATAGGAGAGTGAGAAGGTGGCTGGACTACCTCTTGATGAATGCGGGTGTAATTCCAAAGTAGTAGCATTCCCTGTGCATATCTACATTGGCAGAAATAGTCTTCAGAATTTGGTACAGTAACTATGATTGATCTATAGTGGTTACATTCTATTACTATAGATTAATGTAAGTTACCTTCCCCTTGGCAAAGGAAAGGGATAATCGATGATTCGACACACATTCCAAACCTACATAAATTCCATGTGATATAAGCTTGCAGAATATAGTGGAACCAGACGGTGATTATTGCCACACGAATAGGAGAGTGAGAAGGTGGCTGGACTACCTCTTGATGAATGCGGGTGTAATTCCAAAGTAGTAGCATTCCCTGCTAGTCTCTCTCTCTCTCTCTTTATATATAAGTTAGTGACCTTTTCAAAACAGTTTTTCAGGTTATTACAAAAAATTAAAATCAGCATAGATCATATCTTAGCCAATAAATAAATATATACAGTTCAAAGTCTATCCAGTGCCAGGTGATCTGTCTTTTTTCAATGGCAGTAAAATGGGGACTCAAGCAGTTAGCATGTGTTTCAAACTTGCAGGTGTTATTCATCAGTTCATGCAGTTGCCACTGGCTAGCACAAGTCAAAATTAAAAGGTTCTCTTATTTCACTGGAAAGCGCTCTTACAACATTTAGCATGCAGTTTCTTCATTGAGATCAATGTTTGTCTTTAAACATGACATTTAGCATATTTAACCACATGCACAGATAAGGAAAATGTTGGGATCTTCTCACAGATTTACTTTACTTCTGCAGTGCTTGACACACGGAGATATAATCTATTGCTGGCCATCTATGTGCTGCATCAGATTCCAGTCACTTTCAAGTTTCAGCAACTAGTGTGTTCATGCCAAATGCCACTATATTTCGTTCTCTTCAAGTCTTCCTAATCTGTTTTTCTTAATAAACATTGATGGTCCCTATTTGCATAATTCTTAGAGATGTTAGATGGCATGACTGCATTCAGGTCTTTCAGTAACCTCAGTGGAAGCACCTAAATGCATAAAGCTGAGGTTATATTTACTTTCTTTTCCTTGGAAATAACTCTTTGGGAAACTCCTGCGCACTCCCCTCCATTCCGAGGATGGTACCCAGTGTAAAGCAGGTGGCATAGACTTGGTGTGCCTAACCCCATGGGAATCAAACCAGGGATCTGCATAGCACTCCGAATTACTGGCAATGTCTTGGTAACAGTGGCACCAATTGATTGTGCTAACCCTTGGTGCTTGAGGATATATTAACTATTTTGACATATATGGCATTAAGAATTTCGATTTTTCAAAATTTGACCAAGCAAACAGTTTGATGTTCAAGCTAAAGGCAAAGCTTTATCACCTTGACTTTGTATGGCCAATTTATCTTTGCTTTCAGGATATGGACATCCAAGTTGGCCATTGGCTATGCAATCTTTTTCTCATCTAAACAGAGAATTTTATCTGCTAGGCAGGTTGTTTCTCTAAGAAGTGCCTATCCTATGGCTATCTCCCGTGAGAAATATCTCTTTATGTTATTTTCTGCTGAGTCTGATATACAACTCAGGCCTCAACCCCAACGAGGGATACTTTTGCAGAAAAGCTTCCCAGTAGCCAAGATGGGTGGCTGTTGGTTCTGCTTTTTTGCATTATGTATAGTTTATACCAGTCTATAAAAGTCAGCTTTTATTTTCTTACATACCAGTCTATAAAAGTCAGCTTTTCTTTTCTCTCTTCTGAAGACTACTATGTAATCCTTTCTGCTGGCTGCTTTAGAGTACTTGGCCTTTTCTCCATTAAAGTTCAAGATTTGTCTTTCCTCTTATCTAGTAAATTCTCTATTCTAAATACTCTGTTATTCTGGGGATTGTCTTCATTGACAGTTGTTTAGTGCAAGGAAATACATTTCTGAGTATGGATTTTTCCTTACCATTATGCTGCAGGGAAGAAAGATACTTAAGCCAGACAAATGGCGAGCGGCTTTTGACAGTGAGGGCAGGCCTGTGGGGTTCCAGAAGGCTCTCAAGACAATTATTTTTGGGGTTAGTTTTCTTCCTCAGTTGTAAAGCTTTTCAGGACATTAATCCCTTACATGTGCTTTTACTGTTGCTTGTTGATATATATGACTGGACACCTTTTATTTTATATCTCACAATTCACTGATGTTGCTATTGTTCATTGGTTTACATAAAAGATTTGGACCTCGCTAACATTAGAAACACACATAGTTCTAGCTTTTCAAGTTAGCTATCATTGATTTTATGACTAGCATATTGTATCTGTCATGTGTTTGTTCCAATTATATGGATGAGTTTGCAATGCTCTTTTTCCTGTGAAGGATTTTTCCACATCAGCATTTTTTCTATCACTTCATTGGGGTTGAGTATTTTTGTTTTATAAAATTTGGGTCAAGAGGTTTCTAATTATTTCATGTAAAATCTGGGCCTTTTCCAATTGAGTTTGAAAGGGCTTTTCAAGCTACTTTGGCACTCTTTCTAAGCATAATGGATTTGAAACCTTTGAAACCTTTGAGAGCATTTGAAACCTTGCAGATGGTGTACTTTTGGTCAGTAATCGTTGTTGGATTTACACACACAAGATTATAGACAAGAGTGCTCAAAAGAATAAGACAGATTGGATTTCTTCTTTATTTGGTGATGCATTGTCTAATTACATTGTAGGAGAAGAGGATTACGTTATGCAACTCCCAAATGCCTAATCTTTAAATGACTAGTCGTAATTGATGATTATATCACTCCAAGCCTTTATTGCATGTCTAAAGTATGCCTAAGTCCTAATTATGACCATTATATCTAACACCCTCCTGTAACGGTCACATTACATAAATTTGCTCTCTCAAAACAAATACAATCTTTGGATGAGCAAGATGTCTGCAGCATACTCCAATATATCAAAGTTTCAACATCTTAGCGCTTCAAGATATCAAAGTTTTGTGTTTGCTTCTTTGAGGAAGCACCATTTTACTTCATTGCCTCCACTTCACCCTCCTTAAGTGCCTTTCTCTCTTCATGAAAATGAACAGATAAAGCATAATGAGTCTGCTAACTGTCAACTTCTTTTTCCCATCCACCAGTTGAAACAAACCCTGATCTTTGACACTTATAAATCATCTTCTTGTCAGCAATTAAAATTTTATTATTACTGAAGGAAAACATTGAAGTGTGGGCTATGCTTCATTATCCGACTAACAGAATTTTTTTTTTTTGTGAACCAGGGACATGGTCATAAATAGCAACCCCTTACTTCTCATCTGAACTTGCCCACTTCTCAACTCTGCATTCTTCTCCACCACTCGAATACAGAATTAGAGTTGGATTTGTCCTCAACAAAATCAATATACCAATCTTTCTGATTTGTATAATGTTGTGACAAACTTAAATCAATTTACCAGTCTGTTTTGTTCCCGATGACTCCTTTATTGCTTGTCACAAACACATAGTGAACGGGCAGGCGCACCCAGATTAGTATTGGGGGTTACCCAGATAACATTTTGTTTATTGAAGGCTTACCAGATTGGGAGCAGGCACCTTGTTGGCCCAGAATTGAGAAAAGCCTTACCAATTTCAGTTTTTTTTTTGCAAAACCTCATTGATTTCCTATGCCACTAAACCAGAGAAAGAAGAAACAATGAATCAGTCAATAATGGATCAATAAAACTGAAGGAGTCGCGANTTTTTTTTTGCAAAACCTCATTGATTTCCTATGCCACCAAACATGTCCCTCCTCAAATTTTGAATCATTGTATGTCATGCTTTGTAATTCTTTCCTTCCATCCACTCTAGGTCGGAACGTACGTTCCGTGGCGGTAAGTTGGAATATGGGAGGACTATCTCTCTCGGTTATGGATTGAACGGGGTCTGTATAACGGATCCTTCTCTCGTCGTCTGGCGGTGCGGACTTATCTCTCGTCTGTTGGGAACTTGGCGGACTTCTATTCCGGTGGCAACTTGGAATGGGTGAGTTTAGGGCATGGGTCTAAGTGTATCACTTCCCCCTGGCCGCTCCAATACGGGGCCAACAGTAGCATGTCATTTTTATATCCGTGCCAACTTGGGTGAACCTCACTCAATATCTATTCTGATTCCCACGAACTATCTGTTTTAGTCCTAATAGAATCTGGTTTACTAGGGGCTAACTCTTGCTGTAGTTGTTGGTTTTATTAGTAATTCCTCATTGATGTAGCCGGGAGTGCATTATTATTGCTGAAAAAGGTACCGCAGGAATAAGGTTTCGCACCCGATAGAAGGAAGGCAACGCACCCAACATAGCCGATACCAACGACAGAGCCAGGAATAACAAGTGCTCACAGTTTTTGTCATTCATAGTATCCCCCCGGTTGTTATAGAGATGAATCCCCGCATAAAGCCCCCGAGCCCCGCATACACGCCATCCATTCAGTTAAACCCGCCCCCATTCAGTTCATTATTATCCATATTATCCATTCAGTCAGCCCGCATTCTGTACGCTTTATCCATTAAACTTTACACTTATACCCCTTTCACTTTCCCTTATTTTACTTAGGGTGGGCCCATTATGATGCGACTCAATTGACAGTATTTAAGTCCACCCAGTATTTTATGATTATCCCCAGCATGCTATTTAGGTTACGATTACACCCCAATTACCCTTTGTACATTTGATAGAGGCCGGGAGACAAATATAAGCTGATACCAGAGGACAAATAAATAGATCGAGACCGTATGTCCCCATTATGAGTGATGAATAAGGAAGGTATCGCAGCAAAAGGATATAAGGGACCACAACGGGAAGTGTAGCCCTCCTAATTGTAAATTTGAGCATATAGATCTGTAGACAAACACACAACTCACAAAGAAGATCTCACAATTTACTCAGCCATTGAAGAATGAAACAGTGCAAAAGGC
>LPNX010556643.1:725610-748559 GCA_001517045.1 Pseudotsuga menziesii
TATCGATGGAGGAACCGTAGCCCTAGAACCTCGTCCCTTACCCACAGAACAAAATGGTTTATACATGGCCTGGGATAATTGAATACTGAGCTGGGATAGTACGCTTTGATACTGTACTTTTAGACTCTACTCATATGGGCTTTTCTACTCCACTGGGCTACTTGGCCTTGATACTAAACTGCTTGGCTTGACTACGCGACTGGGCTCGAATGGGATGGCTTAACGGTTCGCAACAATGACATGTTACTCACCACGGTACGGAACCATGTAATAAATGATAAGATGCGTTACTTACGTGGATACGCAATGAGAGGATCATAGTGCAAATGATGGTGCAACATGAGATGAAAAGTAGATGATGTACGGTGTAGAATTACTAAAAGAAGAAAATAACAGGATTATTACTTATTATTTTAGTAATATGTAAACTTTGGTTTTTTCGGAGATCCCGGACAGGAAAGAAAGAATGAAAGGGGCGAGGCTCTACCGTGGCTGCTTGGCTACTCGGATTTGTTTGGATACCCAGATCCTCAGCTTTGCTCACAAGGCGCATACTAAGGATTATTCTGGGTAGAAAAGTTCCCACTTATGAATCATCTCCCATTAAAGGCATTACCCTGATTGATTCCCCAGCCCCACTTTATCATATTATAACTTTTTTCACTTTCCCACCTTCCCCATTCAGTTCGCATTATACCAGTCTCCCATTCACGCATACCCACACGTCAACCAGGATGGCCCTGTACGCATAAGGAAGGTGGTTTATACCGCCCAGGACACGTTTTTCCAAGCAAGGAAACAAATTTTTCATTTCCCCCATGTCTCCACGAGAAGGCAGGAGAGGAAAGTAACCGTTCAATCCATACCCGAAATAGAGTTACCCATACCCCGCAAGGTACTATGCGCGGTTAACGAAGGAGGGCCATGTGCATGGAACCCTAGTGGCTATTTTAGTTATACACACCAAGAGCGAGTTAATATAGATCACGTTACGTATGATTCACCATTCAGGGATCATACACAATGGAAAGGTCTTCAGGGAGGATAGAATATTTGCAGTGAATGAAAGGATTTAGTGAATGGTTTAAGTGACATAGCTTCGTGCAGGCTGTGACACGGCTTCATGCAATGAATAGCACTACGGGAGTTCCAAAGTTTTCACCATACGGAGCACATCGAATCAACAAGGGGTCGGTACAGTAGTACAGTACGTGGCGGGGCCGAGTGAGTTAGTTAGGCACAGCCATAGGGACATTCCCAGTAAGCCAATAGAATATCCCCGGCGGTGCGAATTGCCAATTTCCAGTTTCCAGTTGCCAGTTGCCAATACCCGGTATACAATCATAGACGATCATAGACACAAGTATCATAATAATACAGATAAAGTAAACTGGTAAATTCAGGAAGGAAAGGTGGCATTTCTATTATTCGAACTGGCATCATTCATACATGGCATCACTACGACCAGCAGTAAAAGCAGCATAACTATCTATAAGCGCTATGGCTCATTTCCCATTTGTCAAAGAAAAACGGCTCTTTCGTAACAATGATCTGCTGCCCAGGGTAGGTAGGTCTAGAAACGGTTTCACTTACTTATTCTTTTTCTTCGTCTTAACCAGGGCTGTCAAAGTAAAATCCCTCATAATGTTGTTTTTTGCCTCCGGAGATCATGGGAAGGGTGCCAAAGCTATTGCCTTTCTTTCTTTCGCTTACCGTCCTGGCTATCCAAAGCGTACCCTTTACTTTATCCCGCCCTGAGAAACGCATCATATATAAGCTAACCAGATCTTTATTCGCGCACTAGTTTATCGCGCCACTCGTAGTATTCACTTCGTAGTCCACTTTCTATTTATTTCACAGTATTATCGTGGTCCACTTCCCTTCATCCTTCCCTTTCTTTTTATATTCCTTTATTTATATCCCCTTAGCGCGTCCATCAATGCGGTATGTTCCTGACTTTATTTGGTCGTGATTCTCTCTGGTCCTGGCTACCTTCACGGTATAAGCCCCTTTATTCCCCGCCCTGCCTGTGAACGGTACCCGCCTGTCCTTACCAGATTGTCAATCTATCCCGTCTATGCGATTCAATGAACCATAAGGTATGAAGGTAAAGGTCGAGTAGAATAGGGTGAAAATTTCCATCGTAGTCTTTCGGCCCTCAAAAGGTATCCTGCCAAATCATATATAAACGTCCTGATTTTGCCTTTCTGATTATTTATAAGTTATACTTTCAAAATATTCAATTGGAACCCTTCAGAGTAAGGAAAGAGCTTGGTTCAAATATAGGCCAAAGAGCCTTCCAATAAGATTACGGGAACACTTAAGGAGTTTCACAAAAGAAAAGCCCGGTCATTGAGAGCGCTACCAACCCGCCCCTACCTTCCGAAGAATGAAGATAAGCAGGATGAATAACAATGACCTTCCCTATTGCGGATAACTATCTCGAATTATGTCTATCTCGGAGCGCTCAAAACGCTTCCAAACGTGCATTTGATAAATAGGGTCAATATGTAGGGCCTTTCTGTAGATGTCACCTCATACGGGGACGTGATCTGTCAGTGAATGGTGGGTAATTTGGGAGGCCCTGTCGGCGAGTAATTTTATTCTTATCCTGTCATTTGGTGGGTTATTTGGTAAAGCCAGCAAAAAGAAAGGCGCTTAAGCTCAAAGCAAATGCTTCCATCCCGTGAATCATAGAGAGAAATCCTTGCCCTAAGATTGATTGGATCAACCTGATGGAGGAGGTGAAGCGGGCGACAGGATGAGGCACTATACCTGAGCCAGTCTTCTGCAAGGGGGGATAAAAATAAGCCAGAAGCCTTTCACCTGGAGCCTTCAGCCCGTATCTAACCAGATGCCTTTTTTTTACTTTTGCCCTTTTACAGAAGGAAGCCAGGTCAAACAAGGACAACAGAAGGAAGAAGCCTGTAGCCTGTCTCCTTTAGACATAAGTCATTCACCAGTCAACTTTAGTCAGTGACCCCTTAACCTTCGGCCTTTACCCTTTTGCCAGGCTGGAGCCTTGGAATAGTAATAGCCTTACCTTAAGCCCTGGAAGGTGAAGAAGTTAGGAGGCGTTTATGATTTACTTACTACTCTTTTAAAGGCTTTAAATGGTAATTTCAATGCTTAAAAGTGGCCTATGAAGGGCAAGACCTTTCGGACCTTACCTGGATGATAAATGAAATAGTGCAAAGGTAGCGTATCCGGGTGGTAATCGTTCAAGTTAAAAGCTTGCTTTTGCAAAGGAATTGAAATATTGAAACATGGGCTATTAAGTTATCCTATGTGAACCTGGTCTTGAACTGGCCAATTCACTAGTTAAAAGATAGCGTTGCCCTATTGAATTAAAGCTTGGCTCAAAGAAATAAAGAAGAAAGTCAGAGAGCTTAGTTATAAGTGGAGGGGTACCGAATCGGGGTGAGGGATATGCACCCCCCCCCTTATTGGAGGATGGCCTGAACGTTCTTTCTGCCAGAATGTATAAACCAACCTTGTGAACTGGAAGGGTATGCCCTTTATAAACAAAGCTTGTCGTGCGTGTAATAACTGTCATTTGATTTAAGCAATGGTCTCTGTCTGAGGTCTGGGGAGGATAGAAGGCAGACTTTCAACTTGTAAGAACATTCATTCTCTGTCCAAAAGTAGAGGGTAGTCCTAAAAAGGTGAGGTTGAGGGATCAAGAATAGATAAACACCAAAGTTGAGGCACGGAGTGATTTATTAGGGCCTTCGATCCACGCGCGTCTTACGATCTTTACCTGCCTGAGATAGAAACCACATTACTGGATAATAGGAAACGAGTGTAAATGGTAGAGTAGGCGTGGAGAGCTTGTCACGGGGAACTCGCAAGTAAAGTTTGTGGGGAGGCGGGCGGATGTACCCGAACAAGGACTGGGCATCGATCCATCACTATACGGGCAAGCATGACCCAGCACCTCCAGGCTCTTGTTTGGTCGACCACTAACTTATAAGCAGACCTTTTGTCGACTGGTGCTTCTGGGTTTTGAATGAGAGTATGATCCTCACAACGTATGTAACTATCCTCATTATTCCTTCCTTCGATCTAGCCCAGGTAATAACATTTTACCGAAGCGTTATAGCTTTGATGTGTAGGGCCATGGTTGGGTTGAAGTCTAGGTTCTAGGTCTGGCTACAAAGGCAAGGTCTGCTGGCAAGGTTTCTTGGTCCTCATTCGTTGTTCTGTGGAGCGCCCGTCTAATAAGGGATTCAGTTGGAGCGCCCATCTAAAAATAGATTCATTATCAATTTTTCATTATCAATTTGAAATCAATCGATGCCAATCCGGGAAGATCTCTCTCCTCTCCACGCACCCAACCAATTAAACTATTTTTATCCAACCCAAGCACAGGAAGGGCACTCTCTCTCCAACCTGCCCCAGATATATCCCCCTCTCTACACAGGAAGGAAACATTACTCTTTTCAATTTCACGCCTTCACCAAATACCCCCATAGGCTCATATTGGTTGTGGGGTTAGGCAGGACACCATATGGAGGAATACACCCATTGCAATGTGGCCCGGACACTAATTGATTGGTTTCACTGACGGCGCACATAGTAGTGTGAGGTGAAGCAGTCAGGCAGGAAGGCAGTTAGTGATGAGTCCGTGGGAGATCATCCATAACAGACATAGACAGACATACCAGCCGTACACTTTGAGCGCCTAACATAGCAGCACATATGGTACGGGGCGGAATGATTTGTGAATAAAACCTACCTGCTGTAAGTGATCTATATTCTCTCATGCCTTCCCGTCGAACCAACACCGGCATCGATTCAATGCGCCTCGCTGTAGAAACTGACTGTTCGGGTGGGTAAGGAGGTTCTATCTTCCAGGTATCGGTAACCACATAATTGGGACCTCTGCGCATCCTGATATTGATTGACTATTAGCTGACATGCATTGACCAGTGGGGAATTATGGTGGGCCGTGCCCAAATTACCGTGTCTTAATAACCGTTTCAAATTATGACCGTGCTCAACTGATGCTTGAATTTATGCTGATGGGAACGCCCCTTCAACTGCTGATGCCGTTTCCACTAATGCTGCTCCTTCAACTGATCCTGGAAATGCTACAGCAAATGATGTTCGTTCAACTGACGCTGATTGAATAATGCAGCTAGTTAAATGGTGCTGATGGAATTGATCCTGGTCATTCTTGTCTTGCTTGTCCTGGGAATTATTCTTTTGTGCTGGTGCCGCTGGAAATGCTCTTCTTGGTACTGCTACTTATGAAACTGCTTATGGAAATGCCGGCTCTACCGAGACTGGGAATGATCCTGGGAATCCTTCAATTGAGGAGGTTGGTTCCACTGGTTAGGCCCTTTCAACAGCTATTGGAAATGCTCCTGCAAATGATGATAATTATGTTGATTCAATTGGTATTGTTGCTATAAATGATACTGGGATTGCTCCTTCAGCTGATAACTAACTGGTTAACTGGTGAAACCCCCATTGCTTACTGGCATTCCCCTTACAAGCGTAACTGCAACTCAGTGTATGTCGAAAAATCCATCGTCATCAACAGGTGCCTCGTAAGTAATGCATCATGGATCAATTTGATAAAATTGCTATTATTATTTTTATTGTGGCGTTATTAGGTATAGCTAGAGTTCGAGGTAGAGGTAAAGGGTCGAGGAAGAGATCTAGGTCTATGGTTTCGTCGAGGGTAAAGAGGTATATGTAAGGCAGCTCCAGTAAACGAAAACCTCCTTTTATTGGGACAACCCCCCTTATTGGGACCACTGGCTATAGGGACCACTTCCTTTTGATCGGCGATATCCTGTCAATGATACTCCTGGCAATTCATTACTGATTGGCAAAGACCCCCCTGGCGGCAATGCTCTATGGTTATGACTTACAATTGTGAGGGGAACTCACTTGTCATTACAGCACACATAGAAGCAGCGATGTCCCCGAAGCCATTACAGCATAATACGGCGATGTCAAATAAACCGTTCAAAGAAGCGATGTAAAGCCATCCGTTCACAGCCTGCACAGAAGCTATCAATTAACTGCCTGCACGAGGCAATGTCACAGAAGCAGCGTCCCACCATTTAAAGAAGCCATTCGCTCAGGGGTCCTTCTTACTTATCTCCCGGGTAAGGTTACAGGGTCCTTATCCTTTATCTCGGCCATTGAAGGGTCCATCTCTCGTGGTCAAGCGACTTGGAATGTGTGGATAAGTTAGGGGAATGATGTGTAAAACTAACGCTGGGGGCTCCCTCCTCATCCGTTCCCTCTGGCCGCTCCGATACGTCCAACAGCAGCAGACGAAGATTCATTTCCCTATAAGTCAGTGCTATAACTTAATCCCTATAAGTCAGTCCTATAACTTAATTGATATAAATAAGCTCTAGTTAGTGCCAGTTGATCATTGACAGACGGGGTAAGCACCAATTAGCGGGCATTGCACATAGCCAGAGCCCCCGAACCTCGACCCCACTTACACCCTTCAGGAACCTTTGTTACTACAGCATCTGCCCATAAAAAACCCAGATTGCCAGAAGGTCAGCTGGTCAATCATTGCCAGGAAGGAGGTCATTGTAAGCCGATCCATTGACGGAGATAAGGGGCATAGCCAGAGGGGGGGGGAAATATTGCCGATAGTTGATCACGTAGCCCAGCAGGTAGTCAGTCATAGCTGATAGCCGCCGATCATACTCAATCAGTCATTGCAAAAAGGATAAAGAAGATCCCCACGTTCCCAACAGATAAAATTGATTGGAGCTATGGACTACCCGGTTCGGAGCAGACAAGAAGTAGCGTTGGCTCAGATATTATAAAACTCCCCCCCTAAATAATATAAAGGGCTCAGCCCTTAAATAATATAAGGGAGGGGGCTGGCTAAAAGGGTACAAAGTGATTAGTAAATGTCCCTCTAGGTTTGGGTAGGACATGAAAATCCCTAACTAAACTAATTGACTTCACTGATTGCTATTACATGACCTATGGATGGATAAAGCATCTGTCTGGAATGGGACAAAGAAATAGGTACCGTAACTAATTGCTAGTCGGATAGAATAATATAGGTATGTATCGTAACCGATCGCTAGTAAGGGTCAATATCTAGGTCTATTCCGATTAATAAATGGAATCTATGCTCGCCCCGCGGATGGGTCTAACTATAGAATCGAGTCGATTTATCCTACGCGAATGGATTTGTATAAACCAATAGATATATGTTGTGGCCGAGCTGATACGCAAATGGAATATATGGGATAAGACGCAAATATAGATATGGACTTGCCCTAACCTAAGCCCTATTTAGTTATATAAACACATTAAATACTAATATACGGGATTGGGACCATTTTGCAAAGAGCTAGTCCAAACAGGGACTAGATAAATAAGAATCTCCCCGGCCAAGAATTCCACTCTATTATATGTTATTAACCACTTATAGAAAATATCTTCATGATAGGGAGATTGGTAAATAAGTTTCTTCAAGTAATTTATATATATGTCTTAACCAGGCGTTCCATCAAGTTAATATTTTTTTTATAGGTCATAAACAAGCTTTACAGGCTTTCAAGAGGTAATAAACAGACAATAGGTAAAAATGGTTAATTACTTAGTTAATAAATAAGCTCACTAATCAGAAACAGGCTTCACCAGTAATAAAAAGGCGCCCACATACTTTGAATTAGTTCCATTCCTTGCTGCATTAGTACCAATTAATGCCGCTGCTTATGAAGGATAGCTCCATTTACGAGCTTTATTTAGCGAGGAAGGAGGGCCCTCAAGTGGGGTGCGTGCCCGTATTCAGAGAGGGAAGTAAATTTTCTCTTTCTGGGGAAATAAATAGAGCTGCTTCAGACTACGGTAGCAGTGGACTAAGGTCGCCATCGGACGACTATGTAAGGAAGGCGAAGCCGTACCTCATAGGCTTGGCTTTATTATCTTATTTTTTCGGGCTTGCTCCACTGTGAGTAAGGAAGGAAAGAGATAAAGGGTCTAGGATAAAGAGAAAGGGCTAGAGATAAAGTAGCTGGTAGTAAAGTGGTGGGGAAGTGCTTGCTTATTCTAAAGTACTTGCTTATTATGCCGGGTCTGGGTAAAGCAGTGGGGAACGCAGGGCTGTGGAAAGTTGTGTAAAAATTAAGCCACCAAAGGTCGTAGGTTAAGGTCTGGCGGGTAAGATCTTCTTCCTCTTTATATTCAACTACACTGCCTTATTTCTTCCCAGACTGATAAACTGATGTTAGGAAGATTGCCCTTGGCTGTGCTTTTTGTCCACCACTATTCCAACAGAACTTGGTCTTATTTTCTAGCTTGCCGCAATAAAAACACTTATACCTTTACTACGTTTCTGAGTATCTGAATGAACACTCTTGCTGTTATCTTTATGCTTGCCTTTTCCTTTGAACTGTGCTTTTAAGGCCACTTCCGATTTCCATTCACACTGCTGCTACCGAACTGCTTCTTCCACCTATTACTCAACACTCAAATGTCGGATCAACATCTCCAGAAGTTATATTTAAGGTTTCAACAAATTCTTCATATGAAGGTTATAGCCTTTTCAATGTGATTATTAAGCCATATCTTCTTTTTTAGTTTTTCTATCAATTGCTTTCAAGTTTTTTAAATTCTTGGATTTTGAAGAAGTGATCTTGAAGAGATTCTTTTTCCTCAATCTTGATTGAAAACAAGAAATTCTTTATGAAAAAAGCTTTACATATATATGATGTTTCACACATGTTTAAACTTTAATGCCCCCAAATTTTGAAAGCATCATCACTGTCTTGCACTTAAGTCAACATATCATTGGTCAATGAGAGTTTGGCCGACATCACAGCCTCCCGGTTTATTGGATCATGCTTAGCATGGTTATCCTCATTTGTTGTATTTTGAGATTCCTTTCCCAAGAAAGTTTTGTCTCAGCACTGTATTAAAGAAATCACAAGCATCCTCTGTTTCCACATAGTAAATTTTTTACCATTAAACCTCTGATTGCCTTCCAACATAATATGTATAGATGAGTTGTTCTTAAGAGTATAAAGTTAATGTTGCAAATTTGTTTTGTGGAATATATTGCCGAGGGTCCAGAAACAAACTTATCATAAATATTGGGGTAATTATTGGCAAGCATAAATATGGATGTGAGAAACTTGGAAACGTTGGCAACCTGAAAAACTCAGGAAATTGGAAATATTGGGAGAAATTGGAGATATTTAAAACACTGTTAAAACACACCAAACAGATCTGATTTTACCACTTATTGCTAAGACTTGGTGATCGACAACCTTACTGCTGTCACAACTTAAATAATAGCAACACACTCTAAACTTGACTATTCTGAAATTCCTTAGAGCAAAAACAACTTCTGTCGCACACACAATCACTTGCTAATCATGTTTTAGTAAATACTTTTGTTCTGAAAATCATTCTGTTCCTAGAGGATCATTTGTAACAAAAAATACAAACTTCAAAATCGCAGGTACTTAAAAAAACACTCTTTCACCAATTCTGAAAATGTAGGTACTTGCAGGTCAGTGTTAAAAAACAGGTTTATTTGTAGCCCTTTCATATATTTCTTTTTGTGCAAATGCTTTGACAGCTCGGCTCTACAACCTTTGCAGGGCACGTGAACAACACATCTGCAACACCTTTCCATGGAAAGCGGTCAGAGTCTGTCAGACCTCAAATTATGTCAGCCTTAAGTTGGTCTGTGGTCTTTCAGTGTCGGCTTTCAAAAAATTGTGCCTCAATTTGACTTGATCGTTTTGGGAAAGATCTATTGCACAAACGAGCCAATTTGCTGTTCTCCATGTTGACCCCTTTACCTTTGTGATAGGTCGGCCCTGCATTCACCCTTCTACCTCTGTGACAGGTCGGCCCTGCATTTACCCTTCTACGTCTATGACAGGTTGAGCCTGCGTTCACCTCTGTGACAGGTTGACCTTACCTTCATCTCTGTGACAGGTTGAAATTGGTCGGCCCCTATTCATGCCAGATTGTTAGGAAATCGCACAACTCAGGTTGACCTCTGTTTATGTTGGGTGTTGCAGGTGCCACTGTTGTATGCACTCAGTTTGTTGTGGCTCACTTAAAATCACCATTGTCCACATGAGATTGATGCTTTTTGTTGTAGCATGATTTGAATTAGCTAGTACCTTGAATTCCTAGCCTTGTCACGACAGTTGACCAGTGAATGTAAAACTGCATAACAACCTTGCAATTATGTGGGACTTCTCCTTATCACCTTTCTTTGAAATCAATATGACTTTTAAAAATCTATTCCTTCTTAAATTGACCTTATTAATACTTATTTAATATTTTTTCAATCTTATATCAGTAACAAGTTATTCAAGTCAGGTCAGCTTATCTTATTATTTTAGTCACATGCCATTGGGACACTTGAATATGGGTGTTGGACAGTGCATGTAGACATCTTGAGACGTGACACAGGGAAAACACACACACACACACACACACACACACACACATATATATATATATTATTCTTGGAAATAACTCCACTGGAAACTCCTAGGCTCTTTTCCCTGATCTGAGGATGTTACCTAGTGTAAAGCAGGGGACGTAGACTGAATGTGCCTGACCTCTTTGGAATCGAACCAGGGATCTGCATAGCGAGCCGGATTACCACAACATCCCTACAATAATGGCAACAACCAATTGAGCTAATTATCAGGGCTAATATATCATATATATGATTTAAAATAAAATAAAATTATAGAAATGAATTATAGACATAAAGATGTAATTTTTTGAACATTTAGAAAATAGAAATACATCAAACTCACATCGGGACACATCTACAAACTTTATGATTTTTGTGAATTTTTTTGGTGTCCTTGGTGTTTGACACATTGGGCTTGGGACGACCAATTGTCAAAGATGCATGGGACACATGATGATTGAGTGTTAGGAATGCACATGGCATGTTTCCTAGCACAAGACACATGTGACATGCATATATGTTCGACATGTGGATATGTAGATGTGATGTCCTAGTGTTAGAGATGCATGCCTATGTGTTCGACATGTGGATAAACAGGACATGTGATGCTAGCATGGGACACATGCCCATCCTGTGCATGTCTAACACTCTGGCATCATGTGTCTATCATGTGGATACACCATTTAATTCTAGAGGGTGTGTCATGTTTCCTAACTTATTATCATTGGTCATTGGTTGGCTTGCCCTAATCTCTGCCAGGACACGTGTCCCATGCATGTTTGACATGTGAACATGCGACACGTAGTGCTAGGAGGACATGTCCTGTTTTCTAGCTTATTATCATTTGTCATTGGTCGGCTTGCCTTAATATCTGCCTTCTCATGTCCCATGTCTGCTTGAGGTGTGTTTGCAGTCATCAGTGCCTTCTCTCATCACAGTCAAGGTTACCAGAACCGGTAAAACCGGTCTGTCCAACCAGTTTTGACCCCTAACCGGTGCAAATCAGACCATCAACTCAGAAATGATTAGTTCCCTACAGAACTAGCCTTTTTTGCCAAAACCAGCTGGTTCAGAATCGTACAATGATGCATTTGAGGTTGTTTTTTTTATATTTAAAAAAAGGATTATTCTGTTATATGATTAGATTGTGTAGTTATATGATTAGACTAATTTTGGACTCTATAGGCCATTTAGAGCCTTTTTGCTGATGTATTTTGATTCAGATATGGAGTGCACTTAGTGCTATTTGGTTGTATACACTCTTACTTGTTATATATATGAGAAATTTTGTAAATTTTTGTATATAATGGTTTGGATTCACATGGATGATCACCAAGTGCTCCAAGATATCATCCACATCATCATCAAGGGTGTATATGCGAAGCTCCAAAGCACAAACCATCTGTGTATGGGATGAAGGCTCCATCATGTGCAAGAGGCCCCGCAAGAGACATCAAGTGCATTGGACAATGCACATGAACCTGTCCATCAAGCATGTCCACTGAAAGGGGCTTTGGTGGCATCAATGACAACTGAGAGGCCACTATGAGTCCATTGTTGGCATCAATGACAACTCAATCAACATTACCTTCCCAATTTCTGTTTGCTTGTGCTTGAGCTCATGTATGGAATTTTGTTTTCTTTGCCAATTCTGAATTGGTTGTGAGAAGCTTTTTTGTTTCTTGGAGGCTATAGGTTTAAGAGAATCTCGTTTGAGAGCTTGTCTACACCTCGTCATGGTTAGGATGTTTGCATTGGTCATCATTGTATGTGACAGTTGATCCAAGATCCAAGGACTTTCATCTGGAATACTGTTGTACTGAGGATCAGATTCCTGGCATCTTTACAGAGGCCAAATTTGTCAAATTTTGTTCTCTGCTTTGGGTGAAGGATGTTTTGTTGAGCAGGGTAATAATAGTGTTCCTCCCTGCCCCCAGTTCAGTGTGTAAGGGGGATGGTATTCTATAATCTTGACTTAGTAGGTCATATATATATATATATATATTGATGTGTGACCCAAAAGGTCACATCTCTTACTTCTTATACTATATAAAGGGGTCTAGTATTATATTCTTAAATCAGGACTTTGGGTTTATTGCTCATCATTTATTCATGAGTGCTGTGTGGAGTCGCATTATTTTAATCCTAATTGAACATCTATTTATTACACAGTGAAGATTTGCCGCTTCTATGTCAATGAAGATTGCACTTATATTTTTAGTTTTCCTGCTTTTACCTACATAAATAAAATATCTGTTTACACTGTTAGCAACATTTTCATGTTGATGGGTTTTAATTTTTACCAGTTTATTTGTGTTGAAATTAATGTTTTACTTAAAATGGTTGCAGCTCATTATGACTAGTTGGGAATTTAAAATTAAATGATAATTTCAGAAGCTTAAAGATCTCTAAGTACCCTAATATTTAGGAAAAGACCACAAAACAAGAATAATTATCAATGTATTTCTACTGTTCTATATCAAAAATTTCATATAATAATAGGAGAATTGACTTTTGTTACATTTTAGAAGTAGTTGAAGCTTACTTCAAGTTTTGTATTCTGATGGGGCATATAAATGGCATCAACATAGAAAGTGCTATTTTTAATAATGTTGTACGGCTTCTTCATCCCAGGAAAGGTGGTTGTTTTATTATCTTAGGTTCTGGAGTGAGTTTTTTCTTCATTGGTTTATAATTTTCAGGGCTATAGTAAAGGACACTTCTTTTCTTGTTTGTTCAGGGCGTGGATGCATCTATAAGGGCAGAAGTTTGGGAATATTTGCTTGGTTGTTATGCGCTTAGCAGCACTGCAGAGTATCGGCAGCGGCTAAGGATATCTCGAAGGTTTTAATTTGATTTGTTTAATTTTGTTGCTTCTTTAATAAGAAAGGATTCCCCTTTGAAGCCTCGGGAAACTTTTTTTAAGATTAAAAAAGTGCATTTGCCAGGTTCATTGTCACATAACCCATTTTGACATTTGAAAATATTTTCAGATTGAATTCCTACTTGATCCTAGCTTCAGTGCACATCATAAGGGTAAAAATGAAAGCAACACAACTGAGCATGTGGAACTGTTAATGAATGAATAAAAGCAACTAATGTATTATAGAACTGGGAAAACAGACTAATACTTACCTGATTTTTAATTGTGCTAGATGAATCCATTTAATAATTCTGAGCTGACCTTGCTTTTTCTGTTGCAATATCTGACTTATAACACTTCTGATGGTGCAAGGCTAGGGCTAAAAAGAAATTTGGATTGAGGTATTTTTCAAGGCCGGGACCTATTTGCCCGACCATTTGCACCGATCGGACGACCGCGGTCGTCGGACGTGACCGCTTACACAAGCGGGGTCGTCCGATTGGTGCAAATGGTCGGTTCACTAGTTTAATCCTTTTTCAAGTGTCAACGGTGGTAGAGATAATAATAGTTTCATAAATGCTGAAAGTTCTGTAGTAATATGAATCATGAGAAGATGTTCTGTGATAAGCATGAAAAATATTGGTAAAGCGCCGATAAATTTATATTCAACACCTATCCTTTGGAAAAAGGTTTCAGTTATCATCTCCTGCAAACCAAAATTGAGCAGAAGTCTATTTTGTATCACTTCCTACAGAATTTTGAATGCCCTGACTACGCTTTAAATGTTAAAAGGGTTTTATCAGAAAATTTAACTTAAATTACTTCAAGTACTTACCAGAGTTACAACAAATAGACAGAAGAGTTTCATGAAGATCCTCTCCCTATCAAAGCTAGGAAACACTAACATATGGTCTTTGCCCCAGGGGGCAAGGAGTCTACCAATTGTGAAACAGGTTTCTTGATATTTATCTACTCACATGGAATTGTAATCCTGTGTCATGCCAATTCCCACTATAATTCAGTTAAATTATTCTCAAACACTTCAACAGAAGTGCTTTCAGTTTAATAAAATAGATGTCACAGTTGTGACTTTAGAGTGTGTTACAGCTTGATTTAGCACTTGAGTGGGAAAGTCTCAACCCACTAGTGCTATCAAGGATCAACTTTGAAGAAAGCAACACTGTCATTTCAGTGCTAGCTTTCCTCACTTTTGACCAGCTTTCAAGGTCAAGAGGGCGTTCTCTAGGGTTGATTTGGTGATGTTCCATTAAAGATAGCCAACAGGGGATTGATTACAACTTAGATGTGTGAAAGTAAGCCAAACTTAATTCCATGAAAGAGTGCTTGAATGTGTAAGATTATTTAAACAGTAGCAACACACACTTAGATGGATATAGCTCAAAGGATAAAAAATATAAACTTGGACAATAAAATTCATGGACATCAAATATCATCAATATTGGAAATGAACTTGCAGGAAGATAAGAGTTACAATGAGTTAATATTGAATGTGGTTAATGAGTGGATTTATTTGCTGTAATGTAAAACATATCCAAAACTGAAACAATTCTGAAACAAGTTGCCCAATGAAGGTATTAAAGCATTAAGTATTTAACTAGGGTGAGACCTTGCTTGAAAAAAGTTCTGAACCATGGTGTCACTTAAGGATCTTTAAATTAGTGTGAAATTAAGCCATATATATATATATATATATTTTAACAGAAACTTAAGAAAAGATGTATTAAATAGGCTGTGCACAGCCATTCATAACATATTTTGCTCGAGAGAACTTTCAGTCAGAAGAACTGAATCAAAACAGAGCCAAAAGTAAGGCCATCTAGGGCAGCTAGAGTTGTTACTGTTCTTTAAATTGACAGTAGTGGAGTATACTCTGATGAACTGCTTATTCAAGATTTTGCAAAAAAACATGATCAAACCAATTTAATTTAGTCTTCAATCTGGTCAACTGGATGAGAGTGTATTTCTTAATCCTCTGAACTGCTTGCACTGGTTTATCCTGAGCCTGATGGTCAAAGAGCAAAGAATTTTTATCCTCTGGCTGTCTACGGTCACGTGCTCCTCTGCTAGTCCTCCATATCAATGTCAAGTTGCCTTGCTCATTGCCAGTCCCCATTGAATAAAAATAGCTGCTTGTCTTCTGTCTTTCACGCTGCTCATTTAAATTCATTACATTTCCATGACAGCCCCATTCCCACTCCGTCCAATCATGCTTTCCACTCAAACTTAAATTCTGCAGATTCTTATCCTCTCTGGAAAGATTCTTCCATTCCTTTTTAGACAAAGATAAACACAGAATTTTTCCCCATTTCAGAGTACTCGCACAGGCCGATAGTGAACCTGATATGTGATTCCTGTAATCTAAGTCACAGGGTTCGCCGAACCTAATCCTTGAGGTTCGAGGTTCGGCGACCCTCAAAAAAAATTTAAGGTTCGTTCAGGTTCGGCGAACCCAATGCTAAACCCAATGTCGAACCTAATCAAGGCGAACCCGAACCTAATGGCGAACCTAATGGCGAACCTAAACGAACCTAATTGATTTTCGAATTTTTAATTAAAAAAACAAAATTAAAAAAAGGTTATCTTACCCACCCTAGCACCCGATACCTAGCGTTATCTTTATCGTTTTACCTCCGGCTCCAACAAATCCAAAGATGATAATGGAGAAGTTCTCCAAAGATTCATCCGATTCCTCTCATCCATGGATTGGGCATAGTCCGAGTGAAGAGGAAGATGATCTTAACATTGATGGTGACACTAGTGATCAACCTATTGATGATAGAGTTCCACATACTGATGAATTTGATGATCATAGTTCTAGTGGCTTTACCACCCAGTGTGATATTGATGATTTAGAGCTTGATGATGTTACAAGTAGGCCACACGAATAGGGGTTTTGATTATGTTTTAAATTTTGTGAAAGAATTCCAAGGATTATCGCTATTGACAATTTGACATTATGGACATCCATTTATATTTTGAAATTTGAAGAATGTGTTCTACTTCATTTTTGCATTTTGAAAAATAGGTTCTACTTCTTTTTGCAATTTGTAGTTGCATTATAAATATTTGTTTAAATATTGATTCATAAAACATTGATGATTGGATTGTCATAAATCAATATATGTGCATTATTTATTGTTCATGATTTTTATTGATTATTGTTTATTGATCATGTATGTTGAATCTTGATGCTGATTTTTAGTTATTTATTCTATGTATTTAGCTCCCATATATTTTTGTTATTCAAATTTCATGCTAGGCCTATATTTATTGTCAATTGATCATGTATCTCTATGTTAATTTAAGTTGTCTATAAATGAAATGTTCTCTATAATTTGAAATAGCAGAAACATGCTCTTAGATGCATAAACTTGTGAGCAGACTTGTCATAAACAACAAGTATATATATATATATTCGAACCTAATGTCGAACCTCATCCGAACCTCATCGAAAAATTCAAACCCGAACCGAACCTAATGCTCGCCAAACCCGAACCTGAACCCGAACCGTGTGACTTAGCCTGTAATCGTGGTGATTGCTTGAAAAGGTTGCAGAGAACGGTGGAGTAAGGCAGAGAGCCCACGTGTTCATCTGTAAACTGTTGGGACTGCTAATAAAAGGCAGAGAAAAATACAAATTGTTGCATCCACTTTGTGTTGAGAGGAGGCTACATGTCCTGCCAGAGAATTGCTGAGGATATAAGGCATTCTGTTTATACTTTGAGGAGTAAACCATGCCCTGTCTTGGCTTACTATAAGAAAACCAATTTTGGTTCTTAGGGGATATGTTTGTAGCTTGTCTCTTCTCCATTTAAAATTATTGAACCTTGTGAGAGAGAGGCCCTCCTATTTGCCATTTTATCTGCTTTAGCGTTGTTTTCTCTTAAAATATGGTAGTAATTTGTGTTTTTAGGAAGATACAGCTTTTGGATCCTGTTGTGCATCCTTTTGCATTTAATGGATCCTGTAGGATAGCCTGTTCTCATTTTGAGGATCACTTGGCAAGAATCCCCCAAGATTATCAGCCTAGTGATGGATTTTGCATCAATCATCTCCAACCCTTGTAGAAGAGCCAGCCACTCAGCCTCATTATTAGTCTTACTCCCCAGTCCCCAGGCAAAAGAATTGATTATTTGTCCTCTTGGATTCAGAATAAGACCCCTTGCACCTGCCTTCCCTGGGTTGCCTTTTGAGGCATCATTAAAGGATAAAGAGCAGGCGTTCTGAACTTTAATCCATCGAGAGAGATAATCATAGTTTTTTCTTATTTCCCAAGGCTGCCTACTGTTGTAGTTTTTGGCCTGAGGGGAACTCCTCGGAAGAAAATGCTGCACCACTTGGATACTTGTCCTGGGATATCTTCTGCATCTAGAAATCCCATTCCTCTAGTCGCTAACTTTTCAGCAGTCATCCCAATAATCTTTGCTGCTATCCGATTGATATTGACCTTCTCTCCCTTGAATATTGATTTGTTTCTTGACAACCAAATCTGCCAGCATATGTTCTTAGGAATGACATTCCACAGCCGCCTTAGGATGGTTTTTTTTTGAGATTCCCTGGATAAAGACTGTTCCAGACTATTAAAAGTTGCTCAAGGGAGTCTGGAGGTTTGAAAAAAGCACAAACGGTATGCAAGATAGCCCTCCAAATTTGTAAAGCGACTTTGCATTGAAGAAAGAGGTGCATGGCAGATCCCAAGTCTGCTTTACACAGGGCGCATATGGAGGGGCCTTCTATACCTCTTTTAGTGAGATTGTTTGCTGTTAGGAGTTTGTTGTGCATTAGCAGCCATATAAAATAGTCGACTTTTGGAATACAGTCTGGATTCCAAACCTTCTTCCATAGATTCGCTGAGGCGGTTACCAAATTTGTTTGGAGCAGTAAGACTGTTCCAGACTATTAAAAGTTGCTCAAGGGAGTCTGGAGGTTTGAAAAAAGCACAAACGTTATGCAAGATAGCCTCCAAATTTGTAAAGCGACTTTGCATTGAAGAAAGAGGTGCGTGGCAGATTCCAAGTTTGCTTTACACAGGGCGCATATGGAGGGGCCTTCTATACCTCTTTTAGTGAGATTGTCTGCTGTTAGGAGTTTGTTGTGCATTAGCAGCCATATAAAACAGTCAACTTTTGGAATACAGTTTGGATTCCAAACCTTCTTCGATAGATTTGCTGAGGCGGTTACCAAATTTGTTTGGAGCAGTTTGTATCCCTCTTTAACTGTATAAGTACCTTTGCTGCCCCACCCAATGGAGTCTTTAGAGCTTTTACTGATAGGGGCAATACCGTGGAGGAGGGGAAGCAAGAGATTAGTAGCTTGTTTCAGATGATCGGGAAGTTGCAGCGACTTCCAGCCAGTCCATTTTCCTTTCCTATCCCAGCTAGATAGATCATAAAGAGTGATGAGACCATTACCAATTGCCCAATTGGAGAGATCCTCCATGTGAGGGAGAGAAGAGATGGAGGGATTACCAAGGATTCTATCACTCCAAACCTTGATCTTCTTACCATTACTTGGGACACAATAGAATTCAGATTGATTAATGTCAGAGAAGATTTGCATAGCTGCCAGATTGATGTACCTTGCCCATCCCAAGGATGACAAAGAATTGTTGAACGTGGTTTCTTTATATACTTTTTCCTGATAACTTCTTTCCACCAATCCCTACTTCCAGAAACCATTCTCCAAACCAGCTTAGCTCCCAGTGATTTATTCATCTGCTCCAGATCTCTAATGCCCAATCCCCCATTTAATTTTGGGGTCTTAACCACATCCCATTTAACAAGGTGGAACATTTTAGATTGAACTTTGCCTCCCTGCCAGAGGAACTTTTTTATTTCCATACTTATGCTGTTAGTGATCATCTTTGGGGCTAGAACCATTGAGTTGATGTATATGGGGTAGGCGGATAAAATTGACTGTATGAGAGTGACTTTCCCTGCAATGTTGAGCCAACGCGTACCAAGAGAGAGAACCTTGTTTTTTATTTTTTGTATTACAGGTCTCCACATGGCCGATGAGAAAGATTTTTTAGTGATTGGTATTCCCAGGTAGTTGAAGTGCGTCCAGTCATGATTGACTTTAATGTTGAGGATTTGGGAGATATCTCTAAGGGTGTTGATGTTGCTGTGCCACCCATAGATTTGACATTTATCTAGGTTCGCCTTGCTGCCCGAGGAAAGAAGGAAAAGATTGAGAGACTACTGGAAACTCCTAGCTATCTGAGTCGAAGCCCTTCCCAGCAAAGATGGAATCATCTGCGAAGAGCGCATGGTTGATGGGATGAATCCCTGTTTTGAAGGAGAGACCAGGAATCATTCCTTCCTCTAGCTGTTTGTTTAGTCTTCTGCTCATACAATCTGCAACTAAAATGTATAGAAACGGGGATAGAGGGCAGCCCTGCCTTATCCCTCTTTTGGGTTTGAAGAAATCAGAGGGTCTTCCGTTAACTAGAGGAGCTATCCAAGGTGAGCTTATGCAGGCTTGAATTTGTTTGACAAAAGATGGGAGGGAACCCAAACTTTTCCAAAACCAGAAAGATAAAATCGTGTCTTAGTCTATCAAAAGCGTTGGCCAAATCAAGTTTGATGGCCATTCCGGATTCCCTATTTTTTTGACTAGAATGTATTGCTTCTTGGACTAGAAGAATGTTATCACTTATGTGGCGGTCGGTTATGAAACCTCCCTGATTTGGAGAGATTCGGGAAGGGATAATAGTTTTCAGCCAGAGAGATAGGACTTTGGAGAAAGTTTTGTAAGAGGCATTACATAGAGAAATAGGTTTGAAACGTTTAATAGAGGTAGGATTAGGCTCCTTGGGGATTAAGGCCAAGAAGGTAGAGTTTGTTGCGCCTCCCATCCTTCCTTTGGACATCCAAGAAATGAGACGAATCAGGTCTTTTTTAATGAAGTGCCAACACATTCTATAAAAACAAATTGGGAAGCCATCAGGCCTGGGGGATTTGTTTGGATGGAGGGACCAAATGGCCCTCTTAATCTCTTCTTCGGAAATGGGAGCTTCTAGGGCTTCGATGTCTTCAGGTTTGACAAGATGGGGAATGTCTTTGACCATTTCCGCCATATCCTCTTGAAGGATTTCCTCTTCATTATTATACAAATTTTCAAAAAAACCCCTTACCTCATTGATGATCTCGGCCTGGTTTGTGGTAGAAGTTTCGTCATCCTTTTTGAGCTCCCTTATGGTGTTCCTACGTTGCCTTTCCTTGCACTGATTTTGAAAGAATTTTGTATTTTGGTCTCCGCTGATTAGCCATAGATTCCTAGATTGCAACCTTAAACTTTCCTCCTTCTGCCTGAGAGTGGTCTGCAAAGTTTTTTCAAGCTCTATTTCCTGTATAATTAACTCCTGGGTAACTTCAATTTGCTCCATGTGTCCATGCAACGTTTCCATCTGCTTGATTAGCTCTAGCTTTCTGATCTTGGGCTCCTGATAGTGCTTCGTTGCCCATTGCTTGAGAGCAGATTTGACACGCTTTAACTTTTGCTCCCAAATGTAAGCCGGGGATCCCGGTATAAAACAGCTCCAGGCGTTATAGATGATGTCGGAGACACCTTCAGATTCCATCCATAGGTGATTAAATCGAAAAGGAAGAGGTCCCAACTTCCCCACAGGAGATAGAGAGAAGCATATTGGTTTATGATATGAAAAAGTTGAGCAAAGCAGCTTTGATTCTGGGATAGCCAAATTCTTTAAAAGGTGAGGACTAACCAACACCCTATCAAGCCTGGCTGCAATGTGTCCCGGTCCTATCCTTTTATTATTCCAAGTGAACTTACCATTTTTTGGCTTGATATCTGCTAGACCCCAATAGGAAATCAGGTCCTCCAGCCTCTCTCCAAATGGATCTTTGACTTTGGTGCCTCCCTTGTGCTCTTCGACCGATATAGTAACATTGAAGTCTCCCGCAATTATACAGGGACATTGCTTTTTCCCCGAGCATTGGTCTTCTAAGGAATTCCAGAAAGATTCTTTTTGTGCCTAAATGGTAGGGCCATAAATGTTCCCCACCCAGATAGTTTCCTTACTTTCCTTGTCTTCGAGTTCCACAAAGTGCCAGTTCTTATTTTCTATTGCTGAACGCATTCTAAACTTGCCCTTGTCCCACCATGTGAGGATGCCTCCTGATGCCCCTGTCACACTGACTGCTTTTCTGCTTTTCCTTCACCTTTAGGCCAGATTTTCTTTATTGATGAAAGACTGTCTTCTGCAGTCTTTTTTGTCTCTTGGATGAGGAGGATGGAGTTGGCTTCCATTGTTTTGATTCTTTTAACAACTTCTATTTTTTGATTTCCTCCCAGTCCTTGACAATTCCAAGAGACCATCTTCATTATTTCCTATGTTGATGGAGCGCCCTCTCCTTTTCCTTCTTTTCTTCTTCAGGGGTGAGGAGGTATTTGTTTTCCTGTGGGTTTTTTACCAAAAAATCTAGGTTGCACTGTTTTCTTGCTGCTCTTTCCCTTGCCGCTTCCTGTTCTCTGAGGGTTTTATTGGATCTTCTTCCTTTTTTAGATAGCGGTTCTGGTTCTTCATTGGAGTTTTTTGAGACTTCTTTTGATGTTACCCTTGTCTTAGACCGAGTGCATGTACCTCCATTGTTAGCAGAGGAATCAAGTCTTGCTTCTGTATGAGTTCGGACCGGAGGGCTTTGAGCTAGCTGCTCTTCCATGTCGTGAGAAGGCGAAACATTTGGGACTTCAACCTCTTGCAAGGTGTTAGTCTCTTCCCTCACCACGAATTCCCCTTCTTCTTTCTCCTCATTAGCTAGCACTTGAAAGTTGAAACTTATTTTCGACTGCATTCTTTGCCGCGGTGGTTTGAGATTGAGTTGGGGCTGCTCTTGCACCCTTTCTTTTACTGGCTACGTTCCATCCTTCCTCAGGGTTGGATTTTTCTGGCTTTTTTGGGCAAGACTTGGCAAAATGCCCATATTCGTGGCAATACTTACATTTGAAAGGTATCTGCTCGTAGTCCACGGTTTGCATGTGGTTCCACCCGTTTATTGTCAAGTTGATGGCTTCCGGAAGCCCTTTCTCCAGGTCGACTTCAACACAGATCCTTGTGCATGAAAACATGGGGGCTTTTGGCTTTGATTTGTCTATGTATTTCCCTAGGGTATTGCCTATTGCGTGGAAGTCTTCATCATTCCAGCAATGTAGTGGTAGGTGGGGTAGCTTCACCCATACCGGCACTGTCTTAGGGATATCTTTTTCAGGGTCAAAGTGTTGATTTTCTGAGTAGCATCGAGAGCCCTTCTCTTCGAAGAATGGGACCACCTGGTCCGGGACCACGGTGAAGACTCAATCCAGTGTTGAGTGACCATTCTGTTGAATGGTAGATATCTGGTCTGGGACCATGATATAAACCCAGATCTGCCCTGGGTAGACTCAACCTTGTGTTGAGTAGACATTTGGTCCGGGACCACGATGTAGACCAGTCTGGGACTGGTAGACTCAGCTTAGTTCTGAGTAGCCATTCTCTGGGAGAATGAAGACACTATAAGTCCTAGACTGGGTCCGGGCATGTGTGTGGCACTTTGACCCTTGATCTATGGGCTTGGTGTGCTTCTCCAAGGATTAGCTACCCTTGGTTAAGTTACCCTAGTA